>RJWM01026506.1:0-27984 GCA_004363535.1 Dasyprocta punctata
TGGCCATGTAGCTTTGATATCTCTTTGACTCCATTTTTAAACAGATAACAGAGAGAGATTTGATTTGAGAAATGTGTAAAACACATAAGAATGTGTTAAATAAATAATTTTAGCTCGTGGAAATTTTAGGCATTTTGTGAAAATCAATGATCCGAAGCCAAATTTAATCAGTGGTATGGGATGGATCACTAATTAAATTTCTAAAATTACCTTCTCTATTTATATTTTGAAATTCTCCTCTGAATTAAGTTAGGTGGCATTACGTAAAATGAGACAACTGAACTGCTAAACCGAAGACTCAAATTAGCAGCTGACTTTACTGGTATTCAGAACTTGTAAATTAAAAAAATCACAAACACAAATTGCATCTTTGTAGTATATAAATTAATAATGTAATGATGACTTCATCCTCATGCTTAATCATCCCATAATAAAATCAATTTATGATTAATTCGGTTATCTCAAGTTAAGAGCTATTGGATTTTCTCATAAATCAAAATTACTTCCATAAAGTGTCAGTTCAAGATATAATTATCTTCGGAGCTACATTTTAATATTTATTCTGCAACTACAAGAAAAATGAAAGAACCGCAGAGAAAATGGCCAAATGTAGCACATATTTATAATCGGTCAACTGGTTAATTAATTATCTAGAACATTTCACAGAATTTGCAAGTTTACAATTTTCTTAATGCTTATGTATTTCTTCTTCGGTGATTTTGGGAGGAATTGTGTTATACAATGCATTAGTCATTGCGGCGGCCATAACAAAATACAATAGACCAGGTGGCTTAAACAACAGAAGTTAATGTTCTCAGGGCTCTGGAGGGTGGAAGTCTGAAACCACAGTTCTGGCATGGTCCAGGTATGATAGATGCCCTCTCCCCAGCTTGAAGCCTGTTGCCTTCTAACTTAGAGGTTACATGCTCTTTTCTTGGTGCTGCCTGGAGAGAGAGTTTTATCTTTTGCTCCCTTTTGTCAGGCCTCTGACCCTGTAGAGTTAGAGTACTCTCCTTCTGGTCACGGTTAGCCTTCCTTTCCTTTAAAAAGCTTTGTTTCTTCCTATAGTCCTGTTGGAGATGAGTGCTTCAACCTATGAATTCGGGGGACAGGCAACTGCATTTACAACTCGTCAGCAAATGGACTCCATCTCAAATGTTCATGTGATAAAAAAGATTTTCTGCTGTAGGTAAAGAGCTCCTTGCTTGGAACAGAATTCTATACAAAACAATGACATTGAAAGGTAAAACTCATTTCTCAGAAATTGGTTGTGAAAAGGACTGGCCCTGGAGTTTCAGTATGAGGCACTCAATTGCTTTGCACCCTCCTTACAGGTGAATGCCGTGGCTGAAGATGTGATTCACAATAGGACAAGTTTCCTGTCTTGCTGCTTTCCTATAAAGTTCTGACTCAAGTGTGAGGATCCAATTTAAAACAACCTCTTGCTTGGATCAAAGATGAGAAAGAGAGAGAGGTGGTGACAGGATTTTCTTGAGTACAAATGAGTGTTATGGAACAAATTATACCTTCTTGGAGGAAAGCTGGATATAAATGTGATGTAGACAGGAACTTAGAAATACAGGTGCAGAATTCCCTGCTCTCCCTGCTGTGGGAAGAAGCTCACAGTGTTGCACCTACGCTGCTGCCTTCTACTGGTTTCTCCAGAAGATGGGCAACCAGTAGTCTCTGTTAGTTTAACTTTCCTCACTTAAAAGCCCAAAAGAATTGATTTTGGTTTTCCTGAAACATATGATAATACCTGACTGGAAAATATAAATGTAGAATCCTCAGAAATGTGCATGATTAGTTCCCTCAATAAAGGAGATAGACTCAGTTATTAAGCATTCACACAAAAGAAAACAGTCTCTTATCTCCCATGCTGTTCCTTCTAGCCCAGGCCCGAAACAAAATTTATCATGAAAGCCTTTGAATCAATGCTGTGCATGCTATCTGCTCAGAAATAGTTCTTCTTTAAACGGTGGAGTTAATTGGTGTGTATGGATGGGGTCTGTATTCTGTGTTCTTTGGACCATTCTAGACCTGTGGTGGAGAATGCTTCCAATGATAAACAGCCAGTGGTGGCACCTGTGCTGTAGAGCTGGCTAGACCATGCTGCGAGAAACCATATGTGTTTTCTTTACCCGAACACTTTCTCGGAGCAATAGTCTACAACCCTGGCAGCAAATTAGCAGATCTATGCTCACTGTGGGGAATTAAGATGGAGAGAATATGAGTTAAATACTGTAACTAGATTTAGCCCTGTACTTATGATTGGTCATATTCAAAGATAATAGGAAAGCTTGGTTAGAGAGACAGACAGACAGAGAGACTGGGAGGATGGGAGGAGATAAGCAGCGATAATCAAAGCTGAGAGACAATGAAAGAGAAAGGAGTAAGTTTCCAGTAGTTCCTGGCTCACGCCTGTGATGTCTGGCTGTTTCATTTCCTGGTCATGAATAAATGTGTGACAGCATTATAGACCTATGAAAGCATCTATTTTTAGCTTTCAGTTATTTTTATGTGTTTTTGTTCTTTGCCACAAACATGTCTAGGAAAACTCTATCTTCTTCCCTGCGAATTCTTCAGATTCTTCATTTCTTATCTCACAGAGCGGAGCTTTGTCTGCAGTGTGCAACTGAAGAGAAGGAACACAGGTGATAGAGCCACCGTGCCTCAAACATGGGGAACCCTGCTAGGAGGGAAACCTGCCTGCCCTGAGGCTGGCTTTCAGGATGCTGGGTTCCATCTTAATCCAGAAGGACCTAGGGCAAAGACAAAGGTGTGGTTTTTGACAGTGGGTCAGTCAACTTCTTACCCGTGGATTCCGTTTCCTTGTAACAACTAAGGAATATTTTTAAAAAGAAAAGATGAAATCTGTCAGCAGACCTGAAACTATTTTTATTACTTCCAGAGTTCTCTATTAAATAAACCGATGAGATTCATCTCAGAAAGAAGTTATTGAGCTTTCTACCATAATTGTATCTTCCACATTTGTTATCTATGTCAATTAGCAGTAGTGATGTTAACCCTAGTATATCATTAGTCTTTTTTTTTTAAATATCACTAGTCTTTAAGGCTCTTCATTTGAATGGATTTCATTAAAGACTGGAATTGCTGTACTTTGCTTTATTTATGTGTACAATCTAACTTTATATCACCTCATGCTCCTTTTAATCTTCAGAGATGCCACTGGTTCTTTATATATCATTCCTGTTTACTCATTCTGCATTTGCCGTCAGCCTGTGGAACCCTGATGAAAGACAACAGAACCCGTGACAATTCCAGATCTATCCCGTGGAGGCTTCTCACAGTGGTCACACCTGTGATCACATCAACCCTTTCATTTACCACTCAAATCACACCGACCTAGCTGGTTATTACTGCATTCTCCTTGAAATAGCTAATGACATTCTACATCTTCTCTCTCATTCTTAATGAAAGCATTGCTTCTAATACTGCGAACTGAACTTTGCTGGGAGCTCTCACATTGCCTCCTCTTTGGCTCAGCATCCTCTTGTCCAGGATCTTTGAAAAAGAATCCACTGTGAGCTCCTTTGAAGGTCGTCGCCAGGATTTATTCACCCTGGTGCCTCTTGGGCTCAAACGATTTTCTCTGACATAGAAGTTACTTCCAAACTGGCTTACATATATGTATTCTTAAAATACCAGCAATACTTTCTTTGACCTTGCTACTCATTCTAGCTACTTTTAAATACTTCCATTTACATACACATCTTGTAGAAAGAGACTTCTCTTTTGCTTTTATTTTATCTCTACTTAGCACTATTTTACCTGTGTGACGATGACTTTTCCTTCCTGTCAACTCTCTGAACTCCTGAAGATACCATTAAAAGAGTAGCAGAGAGTTTTTGTCCCAAAAGTCTTTACCATACCCCTTCTATCCTCTGATGCACCCAGATAGTTCATGCTTGAAGACACTTGCTTCTGAAGTTTTCTTGTGCTTTTGATTATGACTTGCATTGGCCAACATTCCCCAGCACGTGTATTCCGTGTGTTTCTAACGTCCGTGCCGTCATTTCCGGTCATTCCCAGCACTCAGCCTCATCCTTAATTCTTGTATGAGTTCTTCCTGCGCTTACTCTCACTCACACTAGTGCTGACTGAGTCGAATTTGTAGTGATCATGTTGAGTTCAGCACATCCCAAATGAATTCAGAAATTTGCTCCCCAATCCTCTTTTCCTTCTCACAAACAACTGTAGAAGTATCTCATTCCTAGGTCTAAGTCCCTCACTCAAATTATGTACTTGATCTTCTCATTCCTCTCTTTCATCAGCACCATACAATAAATATGCCGCTTTTAAAAAATAATCTTCAATTCTCCCTTCCTGCCACAATTGTTTACTAAAGTGAACAGTGCTGTCTGTAAGACTATCATATCCTAAATGTCATCACATTCAATTCCTGTTGGGTCTTCAACTGAATCATATTGAATGAAGCATATTGCCCGTCACTTCTATGACTGCCCTGTCTGCATCAGGGACAGACTTTGTGGTTGAAGTTAACAGGCTCGTGAACTCACCCTCCAGTATTATTATCATTTTTTTTTCTTGTGGCACCAGGGATGGAACTCACAACCTCGCACCTGCCAGACAGGCACTTAAGCCACTGAGCCAAACTCTCAGCCTCTCAGCCTGGAGTTTTTTTTTTTTTTTTTTTTTTTTTTTGTGGCACCAGGGGTTGAACTCACAACCTAGTGCCTGTCAGACAGGCGCTTAAGTCACTCAGCCAAACTCCCAGCCCTGGTTTTTTGAGGCAGGGTCGCACTGTGTAGCTCAGGCCGGCCTTGCACTCGCATTGTAGCCCAAGCCGGCCTCGAACTCACAACGCTCCACCTACTGCAGCCTCCCGAGTGCTGAGTGCTGGGATTAAAGGTGTGCGCCACCACGCCCGGCTTAACCAATATTTTGTATCTTTCAGCCCCAACTTCTAACCTCTGCTCCAGCCGCAGTTGGATTTTTGTATCTTCTTCTAGCTGAAAATTTTCAGATGTGCAACAAATTCTTTCTCTAGTTTCTAAACTTGGCCCATCATTAAATTTCAATTGCCAAAATAAATTTTGTAATGTCCAGTTTGTCAAAGATCTGATTTTTGAAGGATTTATATGAAATAGATACTTTATAATGTATAATCATAAATTATCTTATGAAATAATGCAATATATATTAACCACCTATTCAACTCTCTGTTCTTCTTTGTAGAGTAATGACAAAGGTATTTCATAGCTGTATCTATTTACATTTTATATAATTTATGGTAGTTGACTTTATCTTTTATCTTTCCATATTTTAACTATTAATGTATGATTTTATGCATCAGTATCAACGATGTTTTTTTGCTGTTTTTTACTCATTTTTTAAAAATATTTTTTATTTTAAAATGAAAAAAGACTAAAAATGATGATTCAGAATTTCAAAACAAAATATCAAGAGAGAAACACTGGTTACTATATTATATATTGTTATCTTCAAAATAGTTGTTCAGATTATAAGGTATAAGCATGAAAAAATGATCAAAGGATGAACAATGAAAGCACAAACTGTTCTTTTTGATGAACTAACAGATATTAGTAATATAGTTATCTATCTTGTACAGATAGATAGACAGATAGAAAGATAGGTAGTCTTTTCCCTTCTTTCTTTTCTCTTTTTCCTATCCAAGTTGCTCTTTCCTTTTGAGCAGTTTCTTTCCCTTTCACTTTCACAATATCTATTGTACATTTCTTTTGTCCAACACATTTAGCTTAAATGAGAAGATTTATTACTACTGCTTCTACTATTAACTACTCAACCCTTGAAGACTTTCAAATAGATTACTAGAATCAGATGCAACATTAAATAAATAACGTTAAATATGTGTTGTTGATTTATAAGTGCTAAAGATAGGAAGATAACCTAGGACATCAGTATTGAAATCAGCCAAAAAATACTTGTTTGGGTATTGGTACTTTCATGAGTATAATTCTTAAAAAGACAAAGAAAATTATGAAAAACTTTATTCAATATACTGTAGCTTTAATATATATATATATTTGTAATTCCTATTTACAAAGTACAATCAACAAACAACTTAAAATTTATACAAAATGATTATGTTCTTTATGACATAGAATCTTGGGCATTAAGCCAAATTATAAACATGCAGTTCTTGAAAAAGCAGAAGTCAATAATTTCTTCTATAGATGGCCAATTGAAAGGGATTAGAAGACAGAATCTTTAACTATAAACCTAAGACTCCTTAAAAATTTACTTAACCTTTGAGTTTGTTGATTTTAGGAGTTCTTGGCAAGTTATCTTGTCAGAAATTCTCTAAACATTCCTTTCATATATAGAAGTATGGGAAAATGTGACTCCTGCATCAACTGTGAGTTAGAACATCAGAAGAGATAATAGCTCATGGCATTCCGAACGGAAGACTGGCGCTGAGAGTCTTTTCTGCCTGAGGCCTCCCCTCTGTCATCTACCACCCACTTATGACCTATGCGTCACTGACTATTCCAACTTCATTTAAAATCTTTATTAAATTAGTTTGAATCCTAAGCCTCTGTATTAAGAGAAACTATACTGGATATCAGATTTTTAAAATGAACTATTGTAGTGGTGACTGCAGAATCATGATGTATTCGTGTTTTTGGAAATCTTGGTGCTTAAATATATACGTGTATATATTATATCTAGACATATATAGTATATATGTACACAAACATGTATACATATTTTATGTGCAAATATATTTATAGAAAAAACGTATATGAATGTGCATACATATGAATACAACTAAATTGACACCCACCCTTATTATTTTATTCTATCATAGCATACTCCTTAACTTCTTTGGGAATTATTAATAACTCCAATAATAATCAACATGTATTATTGCTCACCAAATGCTGTGTTAAGTGCTTTCTCATACATTTTAAGTAGTAAAATCTCCCTTTGGTGGTGGGTTTATGTCACAGTAACTGATCAGTGTCTTGTTACTAGGTATTGCCTGTTATATAATAATGAACTCTCACTGAATAAGAATTAAGTGAAGGAATGAATCTCACTGCATTCTTTTAAGGTATACTCAACTGTGTTTGTTATGCAAGTAAGAAAATGGTGTACATCATGATTAGATGAAAATATTCACCAAAGGTGAATATACTTAGGCAGAATTTTCAATTAATCATATTAATTCCTTTGTGAACAAAGAGATCCTACTACTGACACAAAACTCTTCATTTTTTTATGCAGTACAAACCTACTAAAATGTTCTCAAGTCACAGCTTCTAGAATGCTTCACAACTGTTCTGGATTAACTCTGTGCAATGAAATAGTTTAAAAGGCTGTGGTTTCTAGTTTTTTCCTTTCACATATTTATGTTGCTTTCTGTTATTTTTACTGTTAGGCTATAGAGCTCCATAGAACTACTTACATGCACAGAGTGCATGAGCCAGGAGGAAAAATGAAACCACATGTCAGCCTCCCCAGGCTGACCCCTATGACCTTGTGGTCCCTCATTTTACTCCCTTCTGTGCACCTCCAGGGGATAAATAGCTAGGGGCACTTGACTCTTTAAATGGCTAACGATGACATTTCCTAATAGTTCAGGTGTGATGCTACATCTGTCACAGATATTGAAAAATACCTCATTTCTTGATTCATAAATTGCTATCAGGTTAATGCTAGTAGCAAAAGTTACACTGTCTTTCTGGAGTGCAGCCTTTAAAATAACCTATGGTTGCTGACTTTTTACTCGTGACGGACGTTACCTGATGTCATGTCAGCAGGTATACCACAATAAGGCATTATTGGGAAATATGATACTTAAATGATATTTGAAGGTATTGCAGGCATTTATTTAAAAACAGACTGTAGTGAGAAGTTTTGACTTCTATCGATTGCCTGAATTTGCACCTTTTCACAGAATAAACACAGAACAAAACTGCCATGATCCAATCTGAACCTCATACAGAATATCCACGAGCCTTCACATTTTGGTTTACTTGACTTTTTCTAAGTATCTAAGATTCTTTTTTTGCAAATTTTTTCTTTTTGTTGCATGTCATGGCACTCCCCCCACCCCTCAGTAAAATTCTGTTCCTTGCTACTTATGCCTTGGGCCCATACAATTTTGTATTGTACATCTCTGCTGTCCTGGCTCCATTTATCATCTCTGTATTTGATTTTCTCAAAGTGAGAACTTTAAAATGTTTTTCTCAGTAGTCCCTAATATAGGGTCTTCAAAAATATTTGTCAAATACATTCATTATTTTTAGATGTGTCCAATTTCATCTTTCCCACTGTCTCTCCATTTCTTTTCCTATTTTCTATTCTCATCTTGTTCTTTGGTTTGCAGGTATTCCCAAGGTCCTATCAGTCTTGTAGGCTGTGTCAGTTACTTTTCTCTCATTGTTGAGACAAAATACCTGATACCCCAAATGAAGGAAAAAAAGGTTTATTTAGCTCACAGTTTGTGGAAGTTTCAGTCCATACTCAGCTGTCTGCAAGGCAGGGTGGTATGCTGAGAGGCAACTGTTCATGGTGCCTGCTGCAGATACTAGATGCCACAGAGCAAAATGGCAAAAAGGGGAGGAGCATGGAGCAAAGACTCTTTCTATCCTTATGTTGTGTGCAGGCCACACACACTTTGGTGCAGTGCTCACAGCCATAATCCCAGCACCAGACCCTGAATCACTCATAAACTCTAGAACCCTGCCCTTATGACTGCATGAGGCTTTGGGGTGACATCAAGGCACAAATCATAACATAGGCTTGATCCCTATCTTCACATAAGAAGCCCAAAATGTTTCCCCTTAAGATTTTCTGAAGACCTGCTTCCATTTGCTCTGTCTTTGCTCAAAGCTTAATCATGGAATTTCCTCTTCTCCATCCAGTGCTCTTAGATTTTTAAACAGCTCCATTCCCTTATTTTGTCAACCAGCTGTCTGAAGCACAAGCCAGCTGAGATGGGTGGACCAGTGCTGAAGTGCAGCAACTTGATGACCCTCCCAGGAGGGAAAACTCTGCTTTTCCCATCACTCTCCAGGGACAGAGCTTTCAGTGCAAAGGTAGTTGCTCTCTCCAGGGACTAACTCTTGGCCTTGGGCCCAAGAAACAATCACCGGTGCAAATGCACCTGAGCTGTTGCTGTTTTCCTTCAATGTCTGCAGTCTTTCTATTTCATTTCTGTGTCCACTTGGCAGGCTTACACCAATTTAGTGTTTACCAATTTGCTTCTCCCTTGTCTGGTTCTAGAAACTGCACCATGCAGATCTGACTCATTGCTTCCTGCAGGTCTCTGGAGAAGAGTTTTGAGAGCTAAGGGTGGCTATTTCAGCTGAGGGAAACAAGCAGCTCCATGGACCTGGGCTTTGTAGAACCAATGCACAATCTTATTTGTATAGCACCTTTGAGTTCTTGTGTGCAGCAAGTGCTAATACATATTTCGCCATTGTCAGGTTTCTCATAGCTCTCAAATGAACTTAATGCAATGAAATTCAACCTTGCCTTTTGTCTCCCCTTCAGGAAAACCATATTATCTAATGCATTTTCTGGTCTTCAGTACTTACCTGAGTTCTTTTTGCTCCAATTCTCAAATCCTAACAAAGAATACAGGATCACAGTTCAGACAGTAGATTTATATTTATTTTTGCAAGGAATTATACACATATTACTTGAACATATATGAAAAAGGAGAGATTTATTATCATTGCTGCAAAGTGTTTACCCTTAGTAAAAACTAAATATGTGCATTTTTGGTATCATGCTAAACATTTTTTGCTTACTTTTCAAAATTTAAAAGATAAATATACAATCCTTATGTTATTGCTGAGACAAAGATAACCTTGTAAATTAAAGCTGCTTGCTGAGGGTCACATAGTTATTATGTACCAGAACTGACTGTAATGATCTCATTATTAGTGCTAAAGTCTATAGGTATTGGCCGTAAGCTTTGTTTGGTCTGCAAAGAGTAAGAAAATTGGTTGGTACTTAGCTGAAAAGAGTTCTAAACAGGTGGCTAGGAATTATATTTCACTGTAATTCCTACTTGACTAATTTTGCCTAGAACAAGTCACTTAACCTTCTTAGAATCCTACTGTAATATTCTTATTGCTTTTTACAGAGCAAAATCTGAATGTCATTTTGTTTAATATTTTAAGAAGTTTTAAAACATTGGAACTTACGAGGACTTCTCTTAACTGGATTGACTACACTCTTATGTTTGTGTGGAGGAGCAGTAGAGTGAGGGTTGCATGGTTCATGGAATCGCTTGCACTGTGGCTGCACATCTATCTGTATTCATTCTCATCTGGTCTTTTGCCATCTTTGTCTCCCTCCCCCATTAAATGCCCCATGGAGGACAGTCGGCTACTTATGGTGACGACAATGCCATTTTCACATAAATATCCTCATATGTGCAAATCGCGTTAAACTGTGAAACTGCTGCTGCAGAATAAGAGTTACCACAGTTATTGATACTATTACCTTCCTCTTCACAAATTGTGCCGTAACTGCCAAACACCAGTTGAGTCTCCTTACCTGCAATTCCATATGTCAGTATGAAATCCCACTGCATGAGTTGGAAAGACAAACTTAAACTGACTTCACACAACAATGAAACTAGCAGAAAACTAACAAGAGAAGAACTGTATTGACATGTAGAGCTGAAATATTCAACAGTAGACCAAATGTACAGTATTTAGGGGCTGAAATAATCATCTCATCTTGCTTCTTACTCCTGCTCTTCCCCATTTGTTGGACTGTAGAGCTATCTGCTGTCTTCGCCAGCACAAAAAGGGTGAGAAGTCTCCAGTAGCTCCTCACATGTGTTAGATTTCAACAATAAAACCATTCATAATCCCATTCTTGTTGGTGACACGATCACTGTGACCCGTGGGAAGAAATGATGTATGCTGGCCAGGATTTCATTAAGATTCCGCCCTTAAACAAATCATTCTTACAAAGCAGCAATTTTTTTTTTTAAATTCAGGATCGAACTCACGACCTTGTGCTTGCCAGGGAGGTGCTGTGCCACTGAGCTACATCCCCAACCAAAGCAGCATTCTTGTTTGCACACTAACCTACCCAGTCTGCACTTTTTGATACCAGACCTGCATCACATGCTCTTGGACATCTCTGGACATTATAATAAAGATTGAACAGATGAGGGGATACATATGTCAGCTCATAGAAAAATGAAAGTCAATGCTTATTTAAAGCATTTGCAGGATAAGGAAATAGTGGGCATATTATTTACCTGTTTAGTCAACTAACGTGTACAAATCACCTCAAATGGACCAGGAAACACAGTAACTACTAGGAAAACAGCAGTAAATAAGAGAGATCATCTCAGTCCTCATGAAGCTTCAACATGAATGTAACCAATCACGAGTGAACTGCATTACCATGGGAACTGAAAGGCCCTTATGAATCTGGGGAGCCAATGGAGCTCACCAGGTCTGGTGATCAAGGGAGGCTTCTTGCCCTGGTTATGTATTAAGCTGAGCCCTTTCAGGATGAGAAACTTTTATGATAAGGAAGAATTAAGACCCAGAAAGGTCCCCTCAAAGAATGAAAGGAATTCCCGGTGGATATTCTAAATAAGAGTGTTTCAGGCTTGAGAAAAGCTTGGAAATCATTTCTGGACTCATGTAACTGATTCCAGGATGAATGGAAGATCTATGAATGCATTGTTTGGCAAGGACTCTGTGAAAGCTAGATACATGCAAAGGCACATATCGCCTAGAGAGTCACTGGTGAAAAGTTCACAGACAGAAGTCGCACCTTGAAGACTGAATATAAATTTCCCATCCCAAAGTGTGTGTGTTCATTGATTTGGCACTGTGTCCATGCAAAGCAGGCTGTGAACCTTGAGGCTTTGTGGTTTTGATTGCATATTTGCAGCATTCTGTATTGAGTAGTATGTTGACAGTGCTGGAAATAAACCAGGAAAGGTCCTAGTTTTCATTTAGGAGCATCTATATTTGCCATGCTAAGAAATCTGAATTTTATCCTATCGTCAGTGGGGAATCTTTTATATGCTTCTATCTTTCAGGCAATTCCAGAACTCTGAAGTCGGAGGACAATACACGTAGCTTTACAATATTATTTTGATTTTAGCTGTAAAGACCAACAAAGAACTTTACCTAAAAAAAATTTCGGATTAAGGAACTGCAGTACTCCTTGAAATTTCTAATAATGTAGATCACGGAGTTACTGACCTTTAAAGAACCACATTTGACGTCATCTAGTAGTCCTGAAAAAACTCCTTGCTTCATAGATTTATTACACAATATATTTTCTTTTGCTTGCACCTTAGAAGATCATGGTTGTTTTGTAGGCAGCTGCCCTTTCCTTTTACAAGGGAAGTAGCGTTTTATCACCTACGGAAGATCGTTGTTGGCAAAATAAGTATTATCACTCCATCAGTCGCCTATTTTAACCAAGTTTCTGGGGATCAGACAGAGGCTAAATGAAAAGGACTGAAATTATTTCAGAGAAATCTGCTTAATAGTACAGAGAAAGCAAGAAAAGTCAGAGTCCTGACTCTTTACTCTTTTAGCATTAAATAATAAAATGATCTACTTTTTAAAAATTCTGTAATGCTAAAGAGCATATTATATTATCACAAGCTAATTCATCCAGCAACATGAAAACTATACTGAACTGAATTTTGAGTTTTTTAACCTGAAAATTATATGAAGTATCTTTACAAATCTCATTTCTTACAGACAGCTGTGATAAAAATAGATTACTCAATAATAAAAGTTTGCCTGTAGGAATGCTCCTTCCACCTGAAGATCTCGGTCCCTACACTTGCTCGTCCTTGGCAGCGTCATTGGGTATCACACTCGATCAGCCCCTTCTCATCCTCAAAATTTTAAAATCCAGTACCATTTCCCAGATTCCTAATTCCTAGATAAGGAACTGCTATAATGAATAAATAAATGCAATGGATTTAAGCATAAGATGATGATGATCATACTTTGATTGCAGAAAGACAGTTCAGATTAAAGTTATTTAGGGTAAGAAAATATGATGAACCTGACTGTAGGTACATGGGGGGTGGGAGGCTGAGCTAAGCGAAGACTTCATTGCTGAGAAGTAAGGAAGTGAAGGAATCTGGTGAGTGATGTTAGAGCGGACCAGCTTGAGTCTGGACCTGGAGTAATGAACATGTCCAGAAAATGTATTTCATCACTGTTTGAAGGAAGGAAGGAGGGGAAACATTGTGGCTGCATGCGAACCAACAGGTATTTCTGTTTGATTTGTTCCTAGAATATAGGCAATGGAGGGTGGGACATGAATTTATAGAGTTTGAGAATAAGGTTTGGTGAAAGGAGTTTTTATGAACATGTTTATAGGCACTTGTTCATTTACTAAAATTATTTTTGAATAATTATTGGTCAGTTCTTAGCTAAAGTTCAAAAATGTTACAGTGAATGCTACAGGTGTGGTCTCTCACTGATGGAGCTTTATACATAGTCTGGGAGATCAGCAAGTTGCTAAAACTGCATTAATGTAAAATCACTTCTAATTTTGATCACCATTACAAAGGAAAACTGCAGTGTGCTGTGAGAACAGATATCCAGCCGAGTTCATGTGTGTTGTTTTGTTTTTGGCAATAAAATCACCACAGAAGAGGTTTAAACAATAAAATGACAAGTAACAATGCTTCACGAGTGTTGATAAGATTTTATATTTTCAAGTACGGTCTTACGTTACTATTATTGTCCTAAAAGCTTTACCTCTAAAATGATTGCAATTGAATGTATCAAATATCAAATGATTGCAAAAACAGAAAACTGAGAAAATTAGGAGAAAAAAAATCTAGAAACACTTTCAAATGACATAAAATGTTAGAGAAAGCAGTTGAGACAAAGTCGATAAAGGTAGTCCAAACACACATACTGAAAATATTTTTCAACGACAAAATGGGAAAGGAAAAATAACACAGTCAAACTATCCAGGAAAAATTCCCACAACTGGGAAAAAATAAGAACATTAAAATATTAAAAGACATAGATGGCTAAGAAGGGTAAAATGAAAGACTAAACCAGTATTGTAAAATTTATGGACACTATGAAAAATACAGAGACTACTAAGGATCTAGAGCAAAGGGAAATAAACAGGTGATGATTACAGCTGATGGAACAAGAGTCAGATTAACTCTGAAATTCCCATGAGCAAAACTGAATTCAGAAGTGGTAACACCATTCTGAGAGAAAATACTTCTGATCTGGAAACTAATAGTACACACACTTTCAATCCAAAGTAATATCATCAACATTCTACATTTTATTTTAGCTGAAGATAGGTTTAAGCAGACTAAAATGAATTCCCATACAATGAAGTGCAAGTATTAAGACACCAGCTGTCCAAATAAAGAAAAGAAGCCCCGCTCCGGCCAGATCAGCTGACGCCCACCCACTCTTCACTCTGTCACTTCTTATTTTTGACTTCGGTTCCCTAGTGTGTGGTTCAGAAGTGATTTGGCCGTGGTCTTCCAAGTGCCCTTTTGTTGAAAGTTGTTCCCCGTTGTGATATTGAAGAGGGTGCAAACTTAATTACCTGTGGTGTTTGAGAGTGAAGTCTCTGGGGGTGGGGGGCACAGGGATAAAGTCGTCAGGGTGGAGCCCACCTTTGTACAATGGTGACCGCGAGAAGAGAGAACGAGTCGCTGGCCACCACCTCGGAGCCTCGGCCCGGAGGAGGGACACCTCTGGAAACTGTCCACCCTTGGAATATGTGTGGGTATTCCTTATGAACTGAGCAGTGACTGGGTAGTGATTCCATTACTGGTTTATTTATTCTCTCGGTAAATTTTTAAACTGTTAGATTTTGCCAGTTTAGCCTTGCAGGAACGCGGCGTCCGTGAAATCGCTGGTGTGTTTTCTGCGTTCACGTCTGTACCATGTGCAAACGTCCCTAATGTGGAATGGCTGGGTGGAGAGCACACGCGAACGTTCAGTATTACAAATTCGGTTTCACCGGTTTGTAAGTGTGCTTGAGTGCGTGTAGTTGCGGGGCACTAACTCGGGGCCGCTCTGGTGCAGACGAGCGCCGGTCCACGCTCAGTC
Source organism: Dasyprocta punctata (assembly GCA_004363535.1). Taxonomy (NCBI): domain Eukaryota; kingdom Metazoa; phylum Chordata; class Mammalia; order Rodentia; family Dasyproctidae; genus Dasyprocta; species Dasyprocta punctata. Next base: position 15,084 of record RJWM01026506.1, read on the forward strand.
CCGCAGTTCATCTGTCCGTACTCCTGGCCACAGGTCCTGCGCATGCCCACTCTTCCGCAAAAGCCTGCTGTCAGAACTTCTAGACATTACCAGGTACTACTACCTCTGACCACATTTTGGTACATTTATTGATTATTTTGTCAGTATCCATAAAATATGCTGACAGTTTTATCAGGATTCCCTTTAATCTGCAACTCAACTTAGGGAGAACCAATATATTCAGTCAACTGTTAGAAGGAATCACGCTGTTTATTTGGGAGGTCTTTATTGTTACGGCTCTGAAGTTTCACGCTTTTCCCCACAAAGTCCTTGTATACTGTTTGTTACATTCATTCACATGCACCTTTGTTCTGTTGTATTCATTTATGTTTGGTTTTTTGCGTTTTTGTAAAATTATGCACTAACTCTTTTGTTCCTATATAGAAATATAGTAACGACGTTAAGCCCATAAATTTTGCTAAATCCCTCACTGATTCGGGGCTCCACACTTTCCTAAGTGTCCAGCCAGTGTGAGCGGCTCCCAATGGGAGTCTTTAGAAATTTTAACATTTTCAACTTAATTTTTGCATTTTTCAAGTCATCTATATGGTATAATGTTAAATAAAAGTGTGAATTTTTGGCATTTTTGAATTGATTTGCATTTGTAAATACTTTTTAATTACTTTTTGTTCATAAACTTTATTTTACTGTAGAATTCTTCAGATGTTATTGGGCAGGTCTTGTTTTATTGTGTTGGTTTATAGACATGATTATAGTACTTCTATCATTCTAAGTGGTGTTATAAGTTCATATATATATATTCTCTTTATTTCAATAGATCTATAGGGTAGGCACTCATTTGCTAAAAGCTTTTTAATAGAATGGATTTGTTTTATTTAAATCTGTTATCTCTTTTGAAATCTATATACTTTTTTCTCTTTAATTTGTTAGTATATTAAATTGCATTTATAGATTTTTTTAAATGGAAGTATTTTGCAATAAATTAACTTACTTTGTCCAGAAATATTCTTTTTTTATATTGTAAACTTGGATAGCTAACAATTTACTCTTTTCCAACTAATTTATGAGAATGTTTGTGTTGTAATTATATCATACACTTCTTTTCTAGTTTGTATTAAACACATAACAGCTTCACACTGTAAGCTGAGAAAGTTTCTTTTTTCTCCTAACTTATGCATAAATTTGTAAAATATTGGAATTACCTAGTAATTATTCGTTAGAAACCTCTAAAGATCTAAGACTCTGTTAATATGTCTGTATATTTTCCATTATAGATTCAACTACATGGATAATTGTAGGACTACAAATTTTCTATTCTTTTTATTTCTATTTCTTCTTGAGTCAGTTCTTGAAATTGTATTTCCTAGGAGTTGGTTGATTTCATCTACCTGTTTATGCTTGCTGATATAAACTAGTTTATGATATCCTCCCTTTATATTTTTAAGGACTTGTACACCTATCTTTCTTTTCATTCTTAGTATTATTTACATGTAACTTCTCTTTTTCTTGAAAAAACTTGCCAAAGATTTTAGTGTTTTTATGACCCCGACTTTTTGCTTTTCAAATTTTCTCATCATATGTTTATTTCTCTTTTAGCACTTTCCACTCATATACTTATTTTTGTCCATGCATTTCATTTAGTATCACTCTGTTCTGTCTCTCTTGTTTATTATTTCTCCAGGAAATTGCTCTGGTAGTTTATTTCCAGAGGAATTGTTAACGTGTATTTATGTGGGTTTGTTTTGCGTTCACATTTACGATGACTCTGACAATTCCTTTCTCTGAGGTTTGAGCTCAGAGAACATTCCTCTGATACAGATGTTTCGTGTGCTCCTGTCTGGCATCTGAGCTGCTCCATTAAACTGAAATCCAGATTTTGCACTCTGACACCACTTGCTAGTGTAAAGTTAGTCTCCTAAGCCAAATTTAGAACAGTCAGTTAGTAAATATGAGTTCAAAGTAAGGCTTTGTGTTTTTGTATCAAGAATCTGAGTGAAGATTTGCTCGTTGGTGGCATCTCAGTATTTTTGATTTACTTTTTCTTATTTTTTTCTCTTCCTGGGAGGAAAGCATTCTGGCTCAGCTATCTCCGAGGCTCCTGGCTGAGTCTCTGTGGCTGCCCTACGCTGCCTGAGCTGTACTTCCTCTGTTTCTTGATACCTGCTGTTACTCTGGTTTCCCTGCGGGCTGCTCATCAGAATGTCTTAGATATCTCTTAACGTCCTAGAATGAGACATGTAGGATGCTTTCAGGATTTCCAGTGTGACACGCCGCCTGAGGAAAAGGACTGCAGCTGTGCCTCGTAATTTCTAAGACTGATCCCTCCCCCTTCCTTTCTCCCTCTTCTTTTCTGAGGCATTTTTGTTTTCCCCAGAAAGCTTTTTCTTGATTCCTTGTCATACTGTGTTTTTACCTACTCTGTATTTTGTATTCTGAGTACTCTGAAAATACTCATTCTGATTTTGTGTGTATTTCTAGTCTTGAAGTCTAAACGATCTTTCATTGCTCCTCCCAGGACAGTTATCTTGCTGTTCATTGGAGTTTTTCCTCTTTTATGCAACAAGATTCCTTAGTCTCTTGAGGTCTTTGGTTCATTTTGGATATTGATGAATGCAGGACTAGATTAATCAACATAGTTGGCTTGAATTATTCTGTTTTTTTGGAGTATAAATCTTTCTTCAGCTGTTGTCCTGTGTAAGAGGGAAGGAAGTTTACTTTGCTTAAGGGAAACTATCTCAAAGTAATCTTCACTTTGTGATAAACATTTCATAATATGAAGCAAAGTAGTTTTCATTCATGAGTGAGATTTTCACCCAAATGCTAGAAACTCTTCACATTGCGTTTTGATTGCTCTGAGAGTTGTTGGTGGGTACTGTTACATAAACCTCATAGTTATTATATATATATATATATATATATATATATACACACACACACACACACACACACACATATACAATTTTAAAATTAATTCCTCTGCTTCTTACCCAGTCTCCTATCTCTGACCCCATACCTCCCAATGTGGAAGTTGGAATCACTCTGTGATCTGCTTGGAAGAGCCACCCAGCTCTGTTGAAGATCTCTGCTCTGGAGTCTCTTTCAGTCTTCTGCATGGTTTCCATACAGTTTTCCAGCCTCAATGGTCATGATTTTCTTTTCCAGTTTCTTCCCACTCACCATTCTGCCTTTGAAATTTGGGAAGGGATGGATGGGGCCAATATAAATGCTCAGTGCACCACAATGAACTGTGTTCTTGATGACCTTGTAGATACAATTTGACATTTTTTTCTCCTAGCAGCAATTATCTTCAGAATATATTTTTCAAAAGAATAATTTTAATGAGTTTTTAAAACAAATTTAAAACTAAAGTCTAAGGATACTATTGAAGATTAATTGTATAGAATGGTGAGAATACATATTACTTTTGGAAAATAAAGTCTAGCATGAAATGTCCTATACAACACATAATTAATCAGAGGGAAAATCCATTCTTTAATTAGTGTTTTATCTATTACCTTTTTGTTATTGCATTTATTGTCAAATTGTATCTTAAAAGCTGCTAAAAGGGTGACTTCTATTGAGATGTAAAATCAATGGGCTATAGTGACTTTTTGAATTTTTTGTCATAATGAGGCTGGACATGTATTTCAGCTGAGTCATTCTTTTATAAAAAGGCATATCAACCTTCCCTAGCAGTTTCTCTTTACTTGGGAGATAGCACAGAATAATTAGGTAGCCGACTTTGAAATACCAACTCTGCTGCCTAGAAGAATGTACATTTGTAAAATAATACAGCAGAATTCTATGTTTCTTGGGAATTAGTTTCTTTAAAATACAAATGGTAGAAATCACACATAGCCAAAATTGTCCTTAAACATTTCTTGCATCTCTGTTCTGTACAGACACCTGTTCCTTAGTGAATCCATTGGTTTGGGGGTGGTTCACTGTTTCTTCATTTGAGACACAGATTAATAATTTGATTAATGCTTAAAGATACGATGACATGGAACACGTATCCCGCCTTACTCACTTGCCCCATTGGGACACGCTGCCTGACACTCACAACTGGAAGGACGAGAGGTTTATTGAGCTTCGAGTTTCCAGTGTATTCAGCCCCAAGTTGCCTGGCTCCAATGACAGAGTTGCAGGGTGTAAGCGCATAGCTGGGGAAAGCCGCTCAAACTATGGCATCAGGAAGCAGGGCGAGCAGGGAGGGGCCCGGGGCCAGAATCCGCCCGCTGAGGTCACACCTGCTATGACCGCCTCCCGGAGGCAGCTGCCGGACTCATCTGCGGAAGAGCCGCGGACTCGTGTGTGACGCTGCCACAATCCAGTCACTCTCCGCACAGGTGCGACTTTCAGGGGCTTCTTCAACCTACAGTGCGACACACACTTTTAGAGCGCACACTTGCTGAAATTGTAGCTCAGAGGCACAGTTCATTCCCTAGGACAGAGAAGGAAAATAGAGAAGAGAAAAAACACAGAAAGAGCATATCTAATATTCAGACGTCAGTGTTAGGAGATGAGGAAAGAAAATGAACTTAAGCAAGGCCACAATGTGGTGCTTCAGTTACTGCGTTCTGTTCCCTTCGGGACAAAGGTCCACTGCGTGGAGGAAGCAGGACCCTTTACATGTATGCTGTTTTCTTTTTTCTCTCACTTTAGTTTTACATATGCTGGGTAAACATATTTGATTTTGAGTAAAAATGTGTATGACATGACCACTTTGCACCTACTTTATTTTGATACAGGGGTTAAAAAAATATGTGATGTGTTCCACTTATAAATCAGCTTAGTAAATGCTGATTTTTCTTACTGGTGCCAATATTTTCAACTGCTTACTGAAACAGAATATTGAATATAAATGTACTAATTCATATAATTGTATTCTTTTGCCACAAAATATTTCAACATTTTGTGGGTTTCCTAACACATGAATGCTCTGATTTCCATTTTATAGGTAAGGAATATTTTACTTACAGGTAGTGAAAGATATATTTATATTCCTGCAGACTCCATTTGAATCGGCATTCTTGAATCCTACTATGATTAATAGCTGAAGATAGCTACTATTTCTGATTTGCTACTCAAAGTGGAGGTCCACCATTGTGACTAGAATTAGTCCAATTGGTACATTTACATGCTGGCCCTACTACTTACTGGACTGATAATATTATCCAACTTTCTGTATTTTCATCGTTCATCTTTAAATTATGACAATAATGCTAAGCTTCATAAGGTGACTGTGAGGAGGATTATATGTGTATAAAGGACAGAGCTTTGTGGCTGTTTTTATTATGTTGCAATACTAATCACTCCCATTATCTCATTTAATTCCTACTTAATCCTATGAGTCAGGCACTAATATACTTATTGGTTAGATAAGGAAGATGAGGTTTCTGAGAGGCTGCAGGCAGTGCACAAAGATCATGAAGTTAGAAAATTTTGGAGATGGGATTTTAGCCTAGCAATCAGATCACAGCCGCCTACACCAGCTCCTTATGTGTGTCTTGTATGAATACGCGGTGAGCTCATATCGGTGTGTCCGTGCCGACCCACAGTGTGAAGGCTGGAGGACTGATTCATGGATGGTGAAAGCCGGCCGTGCTGTGTCCATTTACATCAAAGAAGAGGAAAAGAAATATGTGGCCCTACGAGATTATTATCTAAAATGCAATAGGGTTTTGTTCATGTAAGAAACTGTTTATAGTGGCATGGGCTGCTGAGGGTAATGTACTGTCTAGAAGTATTGGTAGGGAAATTATATTTGATTTGGTTTAGCTTAATAACAAAATTAGGGCCAGGCATGCTGGTGTGCTCCTGTAATCCCAGCACTTGGGAGGCTGAGGCAAGAGGATTGCTCTGAGTTCAAGGCCAGCCTGAACTACACAGCAAGACCCTGTATTAAAAAACAAAACAAAGCAAAACAAGATGAAACAAAACAGCAAAACTATTGCACAGTTAAAAGCATTGTTTTCTTTCTGGGCAAGTTGAGCTCAGATGATCCTGTCTCCGAAGCTCTCGGCTGGTGCTCATGGCAGCTTCTGCCTCCCTGGAGCCGTAGGAAGAGCCTCACTACCTCACCTGGACTCGAATGTGCACCGGAAAGAATATGACCTCTCTAATCAAGGGAGGGAAAAGGAGACTGAACCCAGGGCCTTCACACCGAGCTACATCCCTGGCCTGGTCCCTCTGTTTTTTTTTTTTTAAATTTTGATGAAACATTTATAATTCACTAAATTACCCAGTCTGGACTCACATTGGGAATCCTCCTGCCTCAGCCTCCCAGAGTTTGGAAATTCTAGACATGTGCCACCACACCCAGTTTCTTATTTCCTGTTTCCCTCGTATTTTTATGGAAGGACAACGTTTCAAGCCTGTAGTACCATGACTTCTGCTTCACTGCTTTGAGTGTGAAGAAGCTCTTTACCCTTCACAGTGACCCACTGCATTTTAGAACATGCAGAAAGTCTTCCTTCATATTGAATGAATATAGAACTACTCATCCTTTGCACTCACTCTTTCCAGTTCTTTTCTTGCAGCCATACGTATATAGCATTCAGCACATCTCCCAAGCGTGAATGCTACCTAACAAACAACCTAAAAACTCAGCAGTGTAAAACAGATATATTTCGCATGTAATTTTTGGGGGGAGGAATTTGAGGAGCAGCTGGGGGGCTCACCATTTGCTTCTCCTGGCATCTACTGAGGATGGAGCTGTCCAAGTGATGGATTATTCTGGTGGGATTCAAGGTGGCATCTTTCTCATGCCAGGAGCATTAGCCAGGCTAAATCAACTGACAACCTTCACGTGCATAGGTCTCTCTCGCATTTGGGCTTCAGGGCACCATTGGATTTCTTATGAGAAGAGTGGATCTAGGGGCAAGCTTTCCAACAGCAAAAAGTTGCGTGGCCTCCCCTGACCAGCATTTAGCCACCATGCACAGGGCTCCTTTGGTTACAGAGATCGTGAACCTTCTCCGAGAAGAAGGGAAGGGACACAGACCTTGCTGTAAATGGGAGGAGGAAGATCAAAAAGTGTGTGTATGGGGAGCAATTTAATACTGCCGTACCTAACCCATCAGTAGCCTTTGTTCAGGGCTCTCACTGGGTAGAGCAGAAAAGACTGCCCATGGCAGGGAGGTTTACAAAACGCTGTGACTGGAATGATGTCTGAGCCATGACCTGCAGGGCCAGAGGCCCTGCACAGAAGCGGGGCTCTCCGGATCAGTCATCCCTCCTTGGGGAGCCTCCAGATGGATGTAGCGGTAAATCTTACCCAGCTAGAAATGAAATCTTCACAGTTCTTATGGCACTGTTCTCCAGATAGATACTGCTCCAAAACCTGACTCGAGATTCCACAATCTTCAGATCACTTACAACAACAAAGTAAAAAGGAGTTGAGACACAGTTTCACTTGTTTTTGCTACTTCTGTTTGGCGTTAGGATGTGGATGACCGTTTCATGGGCACGGGACACAGTCTGAAGTGGGGAGTGAGCTCAAATTCCATTTATGTTGCCCAGACATTAGCAATCCTGGTGCTCAGTGCTAGAAACATTTGTGTCCCCAAATACAAAACTCTTCTTTACTATTTCTGCATGACAAAAGGGACCAACAGTTGTGATCCAAACTTTCATTTCTCCCTGGATTCTTAACAATACAGTCAACTGACCTACAACACAAATGTGTCTTGTGTTATTGGTTTCAAGTTGGAATCTGGAAAGAATTAAATTGGGTTAAATGACAAGAAGTTACTTTAATATAGTCTATGTACAATGAATACCTTATAAATATCATCGTTATATCCTGCCCACTAAAGAGTTGGCAGGAGAACGTACATAAAAGACATCTTATAATAAAAATAAGCAGAAAATATACCAGATACAAAGCACTGATAGTAATATGAAATAAGATTTAGAAAAAGATGATGAGTTTCACAACAGAATGGTTCCTGATTGCCTATAAAACTATCTGTAAACTCTTATACCTTGTATTTAATTTACTTTAAAGATGTGATCTCTCTTCATAGAGATACTTATCTCTTGACTTTTCCATGGGAATTTTTATTACAATTATTGATGCATTTAACTGTACATATTTATAGATTTCCTTGTGACATGTCCACGCATGCCTGTACCTGCTGGATGATGGCCTCTCCCTTCTGCCCTTTCTAGCTTTCCCTTTCTCTCTTCCCCCCAGTTCCCTTCCCCTGCCCTATTAATCCATTTTTTTCTCCCTTTTCCACCCACATATGTCAGAAAACACACAATACTTGCCTTTCTATGTCTGGTTTATTTCATTTAACATACCTTCTAGTTCCAGCCATTTTATGAGAATATTTTGTGCCAGCCAAAATTATGAAAAATATGGTTTTGAACTTCCCTTTTCTACTGACATTATCTTCTCTATAGATCCAAATCCCGATCACAAAATTCTGCTATGACACCACTTTTGGTTTTTTGCAATACTTGGGATGGAACGCATGACTTCATGCTTGTGTCTAGACAAACAGCATTACCACTGTGCTACACTCCCAACGCCTTGTGTGTTTTATTGTGAGAAAAGCATCTGCTCAGCTGCCCGGCCTGGACTAGCATTTACGCTCCTCCTACCTCAGCCTCCGGAAGGTTGACCCCTACCTCAAATGAGACCCTTCCCCTCCTCCTGAAAGCCATGGCACCTGTTTGTTGAGGGGCGCTTTATCTGTTAGCTACTTTTGTGGGATTTTTGGTAAGGACAGTTGCTCCTCAGTTTCGTCTGGTGGTTAACGTCTGACTTGGTTTTCAGAGAAGCCGCGTGTGAGACTTCTGTGTGACTCTCTTCATCATTAAACAACGATTTCATTGAGAGGAAAATCATCACTGTGCAAGCTAAACTAGTCTTGCAGCTCAGTGGGGACAGTGGCCTTATGCTCTGGAACTTCTGTCCGACAGTGGCAGGTCTGTAGAGAGACAGGGAACTGAAGATGCGAATGAAAAGCTCTTCCCCTTCCCTCTGAAGGCCTGAAGCGCACATCTGAGCGGCGCCTGATCCCACACACATATAAACTGATCTTCCCAGCCCCGTGTTGCGGATGAGGGCTCCGCACTGACCGGCTCCCCCAGTGGGCCATGGACTGAGGAGCTGTGCCCGAGCGACGCACGCACCTGAGCCCTGTGAGCCGTGAACATCTGTCAGGGTCGGGGAGCCCCATCCACCTGCTCCCGGCCCTTGCTTCTCTTTCCGAGATGAGGCTGACTATTGCCGGGGCTTGGGGGTGAGGCGGCTGTGTGCACAGTGACCTCCTGCAGACAGTGTAACACGATGGGCCCGTGGAGGCGATGGCACCGAGCTTTCCAGTCGGTCCCCAAGCAGCTCATCTGCTTGGGGGTCGTGCGTGGCTCTGTGATTGGTGCCCAGGCAGGCAATTCTTAAGAATGGGAGGGAAGTCGCCTCTGGAACACGTAGGATGTGCTGAGACCTCTGCTTTTCTCAACTTGTGTCATACAAAAGACAATTTAAGACTCAAAATATGCTTGGAGTAGCTTAGCTTAGCTGTGCATATGGAAAAGTAACTGGCAGCCCAGTGGGAACTTGCAGCAAAGGGCCAGTGCCGCAGATCGGGGTGACTGCGGAAGACTTCAGGAGCAGCGAAGCCTGGGGGTGACTTGAATAAAAACAACCCGGCAGTAACCCGCGGCCGTTAGGGTTGATACTTAAATGCCCCGCAGGTCTATGTGACCATAGATGGGGCCGGTGGAAGGTGAGGGGACTGCTGGAGCTCACAGCTGACTTGCTGCTGGAAAGTGGGATCTGCTGGGAAGGGGCGGTCACCATAGGTGTGGCCCAGAAGGTTCTGGCTCCCTTCTTGGCGCCTCCCCCTCCAGGTCTGAGCAGCTGTCCTCAGGCACGCCCCTCTCCTATGTCGCCCCGCTCCGCAGCCAGCCAACCACAGACCGAAATCTCTACAAACTGTGATCTGAAATAAACCTTGCGTCTCTTCAAGAGTGGGCATCTGGTGCTGTGTCTCAGCAGTGGGGAAAGGGACCAAGAGAGTAGGTGATAGTGCAATGGCCCTAGAAGAAGTTGAAAGATAAAAATCTCTTTTCCTAAGAGACCCTTCATCAAATAACTGTGTAGTTGGAAATACATTATCATATAGTATGATAGAACAGCATGCACATCCTTGAGTGAACTTTATGTGCATGCTTGTGTGCATGTGTGTATCCCTATCATGTTCACATGTACTCATACATTTCAAGGCAGTCTGTTCTTATTCTCCCCTTTATGAGAGACTGGATGAAGAGGAAACTCAAAGGTAAAGCTAGTGAAAATGGTGCATAAGACCACTGTAGGGCTGGGATGCAGCTCTATTGCATAGTTCTTGCCTATCTTGAAGGAGGCCCTGAGTTTGACCCCCAGTGCTGCAAAAAATAAAAATTTTAAAAAGTGTTTGTATTTCTTAAAGAGCTCTCTTCTCTCTTTACTGCTCAGCATGATTTGACCCTCTTCTAGAAAATTGCACAGATCCAAGATTATTATGTTGCCTATTAATCATTTTGTTTTTGACTTTTTCTAAAAATAATTTTGTGCTAAAGAGTCAAGTATCTTCAAAGTCACACTTTAGGTAGCTAAATAACTGTAAGGCTTATTATATTACCTTCATGGAAATCCTCCTAAACTTGACAACCTCAACAGCTCAGAACTTGTGACTTGACAGTTGGGTCTATGGCTTTACAAAGAAAGGAAGAAAGCAGTGAGTTAGGAAACTCCTCTTCACGGTGGTGTAGGAAGGGGACATGTACAGTAAGAAGAAATGAAGGTAACTTGTAGGGAACAGCGTAAATGCATAGATCATTAACAAAATCACTTTACATCAATCAAAGGAATTCATTTTAAAGATTTCTGTCTGCTAGGGCAGTGCTGGGTAATGGCAACATCAGCCTCCGAGATGACTCTGCAATTACCGTTAGCTGCTGGCATTTATGGCCTTTTGTATTTCCCTCCTTGGGTCCCATCTGTTCCGTGTGTTCTAAAGTTCAAGGGAAGTGATAAGGTGAGGACGTAGATCCCAAGTAATGAACAGAATCACGGCTTCCTCCCAGGGCCAGAGAAGTTTCTGCAGCCTTGAGGTCACTCACATCAGGAAGCCGCTCGTCAAGTCATGAGGACTCTGAAGGTTCCCATGGCAGAGACGCGTGTGCCAAGGGACCACACTTTCCACATGAGCGGGCACTAACTTGACAGGCATGTGCTGAGCCGTGTGGGAATCCTCCAGCCCCCAGGGAGGGTCTCAGATGCCCCAGTCCCAGCTGTCCTCTTCCCTGTGTTGGATGCCCAGGGCCACGGACGCTTAGCTAAACTGCTAATGATTTCTGAACTCCTTTCACAAAAAGCCACAAAACCTCAGGTAGCGAATCAAAGAGGGAAAATGGGGAAGCTGTTACAATTCTTTCTTATATCACGGTCTTTCCCAGAAATTCCTCTGAGATCATGTGAGGCAAAGTTTTGTGGCCATCCTCTCTTCACAGAGAGGAATGTGGGGCAATAGGAGACGTTATTTCCAGGGAGTAGCAGTCCTGATATTGAGCAGGAAAATGGTTAAATGGGACAAAAGAAATACCTCAGACAGATCAATTGGGCAGAGCACTGATGTGCATACAAAAGAATTCCCATCTGGACACCAGAGCGTTGAAGTTCTGAGGAAAACTTCAGGGCTCCAGTCAGACAGTGTCTGTCATGCAAAAGGCCTCGGTGATGGAAGGAACAGAAAAGGCCATCAAAAACTAATGACACCGTCAAGTTTCAGCTAGAATTAGATGAAAGCCGGCTTGACTTGCAGGGGACAGTCCTAGTTAGAAGATGAGGACCCTGCACAGAGCTGGAAGAATTGGAGGTTTAAGATAGATTTCAAAATCTCCTCTTATTCACCTATACCTTTTCTAGTGTATTAAGGACAATGACTTCAAAGTATTTGGCAATCCGGAATAGCTGGCATCACCCTTAGGAGAATGACTGTTTCAAAAGGTGCTTTGGACTGCTCACTCCAAAACGCCAAGTTTATTTGAATCTCATATCACTGAAAAACTGATGCCTCCATGGGGCTTAACCATGGAAGATGATTTCACATAGAAACAACCTGAAGTGTGTACATGCATGTGTGTGTGAATTTGAGCTGAATATTACTTTTGCTTTCTAAGCATACCTGAAAATGTTTCTATTCAAAAGATCTGGCATAAGTTATATTATTCTTTTTTAAAATTTCAAATTAGAAGACATGTATATATTCAAATTACTATTTCCAAAATACCCAAGGAGCACAACAATTTCTCATGTAGGGCTGATTTTGTGTGTGTGTGTGTGTGTGTGTGTGTGTGTGACAATGTAAATAATCCAAATAGGGGCCACACTAAAAGCATGTTAATTGGACAAGTTTATTCTTTTGTGATTTACCTAGATGTGCCCTCCGATCACATACTCTAGGAGGCATTTATGTTGTTTATGCTTTAATGTATACACCCACACCACATGACGGTACCAATCAGAGAGATTGGGACAGAATTTGAAATTGTAGATTTGGTCGTATGGCGCCTAAAAGCATGGAACATGTGACAGTCTCTCTGTAGGACTCACGGGGTCCAGAGACCGTGCTTGCCCCTTTTCTCTGAACCGCTCTCCTCCTTTTCATGACCACAACTACCCCGTCTTCCCTGCACCTCATTTTCCCTCCGTATTCACTGCTGCCAACCCTCTCACTAGGAAATCTGCGCTTCACAAACCCCGTTCCTCTGGTCACAATGAAAATAATTTTGATACACCAATGCATCTCTATTTCTCATGGAGGTGTGTTTTAATTTTTTATTTTCTGCGTCTTGTTCATTGACTAAGCTTGAGGTTGGGAGACAGTGCAGTTGAGGCCTC
>RJWM01026507.1:9997-28087 GCA_004363535.1 Dasyprocta punctata
ACAAACATCGTGAAAATGGCCATTCTCCCAAAATTATTATACAGATTTAATGCAATCCCAATCAAAATACCACTTGCCTACCTCACAGAGCTAGAGAAAGCATTCCTGAAATTCATCTGGAACCAGAAAAGACCTAGAATAGCAAAGGCAATTCTGGGCAACAAAGGGAAGGCAGGAGGCATCACAATCCCTGATTTGAAAATATACTACAAAGCTACTGTGATAAAATCAGCATGGTACTGGAATCAAAACAGACCTGGAGATCAATGGAATAGATTAGAAGATACAGCCACAACTATAAACATACTTAGCCACCTCAGCTTTGAAAAAGGCACCAGACATGTACATTGGAAGAAAGATAGCCTCTTTAACACATGGTGCTGGAAAAACTGGCTTTCTATATGCTGTAAACTAAAACTAGATCCATGCCTATCACCATGCACTAAAATAAAGTCAAAATGGATCAAAGATTTGAAAATTAAAACAGAGACACTAAACTTACTAGAAGACAAAGTAGGTAAATCTTGTTGACATAGGAGAAGGCAGAGAGTTCATGAACAAAAATCAAATTGTATGGGAAACACTTCCCAGAATCAACAACTGGGATTTCATCTTACTAAAAAGTTTTTGCATGTCAAGGGAAATCTCCAACAGAGTGAAAAGAAAACCCATGAACTGGGAAAATATGTTAGCCAATTGTCCATCAGACAAAGGACTTCTATCTAAAACATATAAAGAATTAAAAGAAATCAGGCCCCTAAAATTCAAGGACCCAATCCAAAAATGGGCATCTGAGATGAATACACACTTCTCAGGGAAAGAAATACAAACGGCAAATAAATACATGAAAAAATGTTCAACATCAATGGTCATTCGTGAAATGCAAATTAAAACAACACTGAGATTTCATCTCACTCCAGAAAGAATGGCCAAGATTAAAAAATCAACCAACAACAAATGCTGGAGGGGCTGTGGGGAAAAAGGAACTCTTCTCCACTGTTGGTGGGGATGTAGACTGGTGCAGCCACTGTGGATGTCGGTGTGGAGATTACTCAAGAAGCTAGGATTAGAGATCCCATTCAACCCAGCTTTCCCTCTTCTGGGCATTTTCCCAGAAGAATTGAAAACATCATACCACAGTGATATCTGTGCACCCATGTTTACAGCAACCCAATTTGTAATAGCCAGATCTTGGAAACAACCCAAGTGTCCATCAATTAAAGACTGGATAAAAACGATGTGGTATTTTTATACAATGGAGTACTACTCAGCTATTAGGAAAGATTGTATTGAGACTTTTATAAGCAAATGGTCACGACTTGAGACCATACTCACAAGTGAGATAAATCAAACCCACATGTGTAAATACCATATTGTCTCCCTAGTGTAAGAAACGGAAAAAGTATATATGATCCAAAATCTATAATAAATACTATGTAAGGATAAAAAACATCTTGAAGAGCAAAAGTAATTGGGAAGGGAAAAGGGGTAAAGAGGGAAGGGAAAAAGAAAAGATATAAATCTGTATATATGTATATGTAAGATAACTAAAGTGAACATACTGCTGAATGTATTAGTTATTTAGAGAGAATCATTGATACTCATATGTTAGATCAAATTTACATGTCTATATCTGTTAATGTAAACAACCCTTTTGAAGATAATGATACGCAATATTGCAACCATTGTCAAGTTTCCATCATCCTGTTTTGTAAACCTGTAATGTTATTGTTGTGCATTTTCTCTAATCATTTGTTTGTATCTTTTGCTTTTTGTCTTTCCTATATGTGTCTTTTTTCTTTCTCTTAAATAAAAAAATCAATTATTTCTCAAAAATGTTGAATGAAAATTTATTAAAATACATATTTTTCAAAATATATTTAGATATTCAGTACAGTATAGACTTTTCTGAAACATTTCAAATGCAAATAAACATCTAACACACATAAATGAACTAATCATTTAAAAATTTTGACATGAGTTAAAGCTAATCTTAACTGAATATTAATTTTTATTACAACATTCAATTCAAATAAAATGCATTTCTTTCATAAGACATGTTAAAGCTTTTTCCATTATAAAATACAATGAAACAGGTTTTACATATTCATTTTAGTACTTAGCTTTTTTGAAACCCCATGGTATATAACTTCAAGAATAATTCTAAGTTAATATTCTTGAGCATCATCCACATTATTATCTCTATCTTTTTATTTTTGTATATTCTGTCTCTAAATTGGCTATTTCCATTCTATTGCAGCCATCATTATTATAGGACCATGTTTATTCTAAATAAATGGTGAATTGATCAGATAACATGGATCCAATAGAAAGAAGACACTGAGAATATTTTCTTCACTCCTACAAATTTCTGTTTCACTTTCATCAAGGAGAATCTATGATCACAACTGTATTCCTATACTCCATCATACAAATTTAAATGCAGAGTTACATTGCCAGAACTTGCCAAGTGTCATTCTATTTCTCTCCAATGCACGGTGGCACTGCCCGCAAACACAGTGCATCCACGAAAGACATTTTTCCAAAATGTAACATTATGAAAAATTAGTATTAACTTTTTAGCCTATACAATAAAACAATACAATAAAAGTCCGTTCATTCTAAAACAATGACTGAATTAAAACTTTCAGTGATGAGTTCTGTCTTTGATGGCATACAAATATCAAAAACCAGATGCTATATTTTGTCTCTGAAAACACTTTTTCCCTTCCATTAACCTGCTACAGTGACTTAAAAGCAAAGCAGACATTCAGGTTCCCAAACTTCCTGCTATTAAGTGGGCCTCATAATACAGGTTTAAGAGAAATCTGATCATACTTAGGATGTAAAGTGTACCTCTTTCTGTGGTCTTTAGCCTTGCTAATTGCTTCACATACTTACCTAACCATCAATATGAAAAAAAATAATTGTGACCAAAATTAGAAAGGTTAACCACCTCTGTCATTATAGGCAGTGATATATTGGTGATTTTGGACAGAAGACTTTCTTTAATCCTTATTTTTACATTTTTTTCATTAATCCTTTATCTACTGGTTCTTCCAGGTTTTTTTTTTTTTCAGCCCAAAATAGTGTGAAGTTTTAATAATCCTGTTTTTGAGACTGTTCTTGCATTCATGTTTCCTGGTAACATTCTGAAGCTGTGCTGTCTTTCATGGTGGGTAAAATATTGCCCTCCTAAGTCATGATCACGCTTGTCTGCCCATCTTCTCTCCGTAGTGTCCATGGACATGTGCCACTCATATATCCCCTCCGGAAAAAGACGCTGTGAGCAGCGAATCTGAATGCTGTGCATAAGCTATGCAGTCTGAGTCTACTCCAATACTTACCTGGAGGCTCTGCATTCCACGCTGTTCTCAGCTATGCTGATCCCGTTACGACCAAATCAGGGCTCCTCTGGTAAAAAATCTTTGCTTGAGGACTACTCATTTCCTAAGATTGTGTTTCCCACTGAAGGTTTTCCTAGCAAAGTCTCCTTCTTTCCCTCCCCTCCTTTCAGAAGTATATTTTGTTTTTATTATTTTCACAAATTTTTCTGTCCATTCCTGTTCCCTTTCATTAAGATTTTAGTGGGAAGAACCATGCGATGCCACAAAAAATGTGCAATAATTCTTTTACCGGGCCTGCACAAACCTGTTCTCACTTTCTCAGATCATAGTACATTTGAGGAGAACTCTGAAGCCAGAAATATTAATGGAATCTATTACAAATTCTGAAAAATTACTGTAGACTACAGTGCACTATGTCACCAAAATACTGCTGCTTTCTACTGAACAAACTATGGCATCAATGCTAAATGAACTACATTCCAAAATATGAGAAGTCCTCCTAGCAGGGAAGGTATCAGTACCTCTGTCTCCACTTAAGTGGAGTAATGATGTGCCACCGAGAACAGAAAAGAATTGTCAACCAAATTACTAAATATGTACTATTTATCAGTCATACTTTGGCTGGCATCACTTATAAAAATCTTAAATGAGGAGGATTCCAAGACATGGAAAATCTCTTCCTTCCCACATGAGTCTTTAAGAAGTCTTCCTCAAGTGCCTGGAGGTATTACATTGAAACAGGGCAAGAAAAACAAGGAAGATATCCTTTAGGTCACACTAGCTCCCCCACCCCAGATGTCTATGTTACATAACAAACCACTTCCAACTTGGTGGCTTAAAACAAATACGTATTTACTATCTCATAGAACCAAGAATTGCTTCTGTGAGTCTCTTTCAATTAAGGTTTGCCTCATTCTGGGATCCATTCAAAGGATTAATTCATAAATAATCCATGTTTAAACTCTCTCTATTCTTTGCTGCATTTCATTTCCTGTGCCTGTAGAATTTATAGAATTTGGCTTTGGGATGAAGAGAGGGAAGAGAAAGAATAAGAAAAAGGAAGCGATCCTAGAGACAGGTCCAATATTTTTACTCAGTCATGCACATCCAGGCACATTTGTCATATCCAGGTGTCTGATGAAATCACTCACTGAATCAGCGGGACTTTGACATGGACTACATAGGCAGGAGAGAAGGAGATGGAGGAAAATACAGAGGACTTGCTACCACAACTAAAAGATAGCAACCTATTGACGTCTACTGTTCAGAAAACATTACAGAAATTTAAGACACCTCAGGCCAGGCCAAAGATTTGATGCTAAAGGACAGACTAGAGAGACTGTCTGACAGCTAAAAGGCAAGTGCGGGAAGACTGATTTTGGAGAAAAAGATGAAATGTGAAGGCAACTGAAAGCTGGCAGTGTGAAGAACTATAATGTGTTTTGAGAAAGTGAAAGTTTTATTTTTGTATAAAGTATAGCAAGATCAAAGATTTCTACTCCTCAGATTCCAAGCCCTGCAGAAGCATAAGTCCAAATCATGATTTAAAAAAATAAACGCAGCCAGTATTGACCTGCTTCTAACTGCATTTGGAACATAGTCCAGGCCCAGACAAAAAACAAACTGCATTGTTTCAGTTGTCCTGCAACAGCCTGACAAAAGAAACATGCATCCTTTTGCGTGGCAATTATTTGTGTAACTCTCAACTGAGCTTTGACGTAGTGTTAAGAATAAAATAATGAAATGAGTCAAGCCCTAAAGCAGAAATGTGTGAACTACAGAAAGCAGAAAGTAGTAGACAGAAGCACGTTGTTATGACATTCATAAAAACAGCTTGAAATACTGTCATTATTTAGATCTAGGCTGTCCTCTTAAAGGCTCATGTGTTTGGAGAGTAATTGGGTCATAAGGCTGCTATGCTCATCAGGAATTTAGTACACTTAAGGCACAATCTGGAGGGTGACATCTCATGCCCCGTCTTGTCTCTTCCCTCTTTGCTTCCTGTTTGTGATGGAATGAGCAACCGTTCTCTGCTACTCTCTTGCACCTTCCTAACTTAGAATCAGCTGATCATGGACTAATACCTCTAAAAGCCTCTGAGTCAGTGAAAGCCTCTCCTTTAAATTGTAGACATTTGGTATTTTGAGCCAGCCATAAGGAAACTTACTACAACAGATTTGGGTAGCAGATAAGTAGTATCATTTTCTAACCCTGTGATTCAGAAGCCTTTCAAAGTGCTGCACAAGAGGAGTTGGGAAACTCTCAGAGATACTGCCTAAGGGAGATCCAGAATGTTGTTAGTCAAGCTTGATGGCAAATTCTGGTCAGAATTCAGAAGGTCAGAATGCTGAGTGAAATCAGACAGTAATGGCCAGGCACAGTAAGTTTCAGTTGGAAACATGGACTCCACTGCCAGCTGGACTCAAAACCATGTGTGCTATGCTCTGGAAGAAAATTTGTTTATGTTTTGTGCATGTCTTAGAAATTTTCAGGAAGCTGAGATTAAGGGTAGCAGATTATTAAATTTGATGGGGGAAATTTTAAGACAGCCATATGCTCAGGATTTGGCCTGGGTACTTCTGGCAGCTTTCAAGCAGATTTGAAGTGAGAATCAGAAGGAATTAGCAAAGCCAAAGGACATGAAACTTGGCCAGAAAGGAAGCACCTACAAAGTTGAGGCCATGAACTGTTGTATAGATTAGCATTTTAAAAAGTCAGATACTATGTATGCAGGTTAACAGAATAAAAGGCTAGAGAGCACCTCAGAAGTCCACGAAACTCCAGCAAAAGTTTATTTTTTCTAAAATAGCCACTAGAAAGTAGTATGCATAAGAATATCTTCAAAAATCTTCATTTTAGAAACACAAGATGAAATATTATTTTCTTTTTGACCAACTGGCCAAAAAAAGAGTATTGGCAACTTACTGTCTTAAGAATATAAGCAGAAATATACGAGTCTTTGTTTCTTACTCTCTATAGCACATCTCAAAGCAAGTTCTCTAATGAAGTCACCACTTCTTTCCCATCCAATGTTATGTTTGTGAAATCATTATTTCAGGGTGCTAATGATATTATGAGAGATTTCCAGGCAGTCTCTGGGTTATTCAGACTTTCCGAATGTTTTCGGATGTTTTAAAAATGGAAGAATTGTCAATATAGCCCTTACAAAAATTGTAACTATATACTCTCAGGTTAAAGGGAGCTCATTCTTATTCTCTGCTGTAAAACATACATAATCAAATGAATTTAATAATCTATGAATTTATAACTATGTCTGAGATCTTGCTAATTCTCTCTAATACAGATATAGCATTTTGTAGTTTTTCTGAAATTAAAATTACTATTTGCCTAGGATGATAGTATTCAAATGTCATATTCCAGATTCTTATTTTTTTGCAAGATCTGTGGTGTTTCCACTAAGTCCTTCTGTTCTCCAAGTCCCATTCAGGTGCACGTGAAGCAATGCAGGTAGATCCTGCACTCCCAGTGGCTTTGAATCACAGCCAAGAGACCACAAGCTTACAAAATTATGTGTGATAGAGGGATTGCAAGAAAATTGGTTCACTATCTGCTAAGGTAGATAGGATCTGTAATTACATGTTAACAAGTTCTGACTTTTAAGCTAGAAGAATAAACTATATCTGTTAAAATAGACTTGGTAGGATCTTCACCTCTTTTCTTCTCTTAATGATTCTGCTACTCATTATTGCAGCATGTTTGAACTAACTTCAGCCATAGGAAACAGATATTTTTGTGTTTGTTTGTTTGTTTGTTTGTTTCTTAATATAAATATCAGTAGCAATATTGCTGCAAGACTAATCAAGAATAGAGAAAGCAATAGTACCGACATTTAAAAAGTGACACCAATACAGATATTACAGTTTTAAGGAAATAGGAAATATAAACAATATTATGCCAATACATTTGAAAACACAGACCAACATAAAATTTTATAAGAAGAAATAAATTAAATGGCAACTTATTTAAGACAAAATAAGAAATATAAATAATTTCATATCAAGCAAGAGGACTGAATAAAAATCAAAATAAGACCTTCAAAGCATACCATGTAATGGCTTCATTAATTAATTTCATTAAGCATTAAAAAAAAACTTTTACAACTCTTTCAATAAATTTAGGTGAATGGAACGCTTCCAGATACCTTTTATGAGATTTCAATAAATTTACATAAAGAATCTAATGACCCCCAACAGAAGCACATAAATATTCTCTGCTACAGTCTATAATACATCTTTCTGTGAAGACGTAGTGCTACTTTCTTTGAGTGTGTGCTTTATATTCTGCCTAGAAAATCTCATTATTTCTCTAAAATTAGGGTGAAAAAAATATAAAATGTAATATCACAGAATAGTGTCTTATTAGTATAGATGCAAAGCTCCTTGCCATAGGTTTCCAGTAACACATAAAGAGAAAAATACTTTACTGAATGAGTGATCTCATTAACAGAACTGACTTTACATCTGCAAATCAAATTACTGAACTGCATTAATAATATAAAAGGGAAAAATGTGTGTCATACCAGTAGATACAGAAGGAATCTTCATAACATAAAAAATGTACTTGTAATAAAAACTGCAATTTAGTATTAAGCACATAGTTCCTGAGTTTGATCAAAGAACTCCTTTTAAAAAGTGAAAAATTTTACCATACACTTTAAAAGCACTAGGCTGCACAAAACAAATCAAACTCAAACTGTATTTACTCATACTCTATTATTTATGTGAAACCCAACCATAAGAAAAATAAACCAGAGTAATATAAATCAGAACGTGGTTTTCTCAGAAGCCTGGGAAGGCACACAGAGAGACTGGGAATTGACTGGAATAAAACATAAGGGACATTTCCATGATGATGGAATCATCTTATACCTGATTTTGGATAAGTATACACAATTTCAAATCTTATCAAAATAAAAATATAAGAACTCTGATTTAGCATGCATAAATTACATCTGGAAATATTAAAGAAACCTATTAGATCATCCTGTAGTATTTTATTTTCATGGCTGTGTTCTGAAATAACCAATTAAATGAGTTTATTTGTTTTGGGTTTGTTGGTCTTGTTCAAACATGAATCATGACACTGACTAATGATTTACTGTCTTCCTTCCAATGTAACTAATGCATATTTAAGTAACCTTGATAATAGTATAGTGTCAGCCAAACTCTAAAATGGGCTCTTATTGATGTTTCATCCATTTCATGATTTTTTGCAAACAAATTAAATAATTCCTCTGAAACTAATATTCTTGCATAAAATGTTTAATGTAGCAAATACATATTGATGACTACTATGTACCAAATATTTTTTAAACCATCGTATATAAGTGTACTAAACAGTCAAAATTCTTATTCCTATGAAGCACAGTATTCCATTTGTCTTTGCATAGTACAGTCTCCATCATACTTTCATTTTTTCTTCTCAAACTCTTGAGTTGGATTTATTCAGAACTATTTCTTAAGTCTCCTTTCTGTGTCATACTGTTGATCTCATATTTTTATACAATATTCTTTCACAGTGGACTTCCAAAATATAGCTTTGTCTGATCCTTACCCCATAGGGGTAGACTCTATCATCTAACTTCCAACTGGAGTTTTACAAATGAATATTTAGCAAGTTGCTCAGGTACCTACAACTAGAGTAAAAAGATTTCCAGTTTACCCAAAGAAGCTTTCATTTACATTTTTTGTCAGCATAATTATTAAGTGATGTTCCCATTCAACTTCAAATAAACCTGGATTTAGATTATAAACATGAACATTCTATCCAAACAGTTCCATTGATTCACTTCCTCATCCAATTTCACCCACCATAATATTGGTAATCAATTTACCCAAACATTCAGTGTAAAATAATGTTTTATTTCTAGTTATAATTTTTTTATACTTGTTTTGTCAAAAATATCTCCTTTCTGATGTAAAAATGCAACCTCATCATAAAGGAGAGCCCATGATCAGACCAGGAACACAATGACAGAAGGGCAGGACAGCCAAACATGTTTATTTCTTGGTAGCTAGGAAGAAAACAGGGGAACAATGTCAGAATGAAAGGGGGTGAATATCATATATAGTAGCCAAGGTCATGCCTCCATGAATCACTCAGCATAACAAAAATGTGCTTTACTAGTCTGCTAGGTGTCTTAACCTAGCCAAGTTGATATATCACTAGTAATAGTTACAGTTTATCCTTGGGAACATGACACTCTTAAACATCTTATTCTCCAAAGCACATGTTAATGATTCTACCTAACATGATGCAACTACCTTGCATGAAACAAAAATGCAATAATCCCTTCCTCAATGTCTCAAAAGTTTCAGCATTTTTCAAAAGTCCAAGACAACATCTCTTGATGCTTCAAGGAAATTCTTAGTTGTGAGTGTCTGTAAAAATCAAAAGGAAGTTACATGATTCCAGTGTATAATGGCACAGCTATTCCCATTCCTGGCAGACATCCCACATGCCTAGAATCTTCAGTTTCCTGAAGTCTCCACTGACACTTGGCTCTGTTACCCAACCTTCCCAAACTGCAATCTCAAAGCCTCCTTGCCTCGTAGACATTTCTTTCAAATCTTGATGAAGCTTATGTGACTCCCTAACTCTTTTATTCTGTGTGCCAATAAAACCAGAAGCACCTCAATGATGTCAAGCTCTGCTGTCAGTGGGAGCAGAAGCCATGCCCCCTTGGGTCATGACTTCAGCAAACTCTAAGTGCCTGGATGACTAAGCACAGTAAAATGAAACCTTGGAATCCAATTCCCTAAGGGACCTTTTTTGAAGAGACATATCTTTTCAGTTGTAAGGTTGACACTTTTTCAGCCTTGAGCACATGATGGGTAGGGTCATGCTTATTTCTAAAATTCTGTAAAGGCATCTTTCTTTCTTTATTTTTAAAGTATTTAGTTTCTTTTCAATGGTGTTAATCTCTTCAGCAACCACTTCTCTTTTAACCCCAAATTTACAAGTAGTTGTTTTGGGGATGATACTGAATTTTTCAAACTGTTCTGGCCTGCTTTTTGTCCATAACTGTCAATATAACTGTGACTAAAAGAAGCCAAGTAATCACGCTACACACTGAATGTTGGCGTCCTTAACATTTCCTCAACCAAATCAATTAACTCATCATCATTAATCTCAGTCTCTGAAAAATTCTGAAGATATAGGCAAATTGCAGACAATTTTTTTGTGTGTGTGTGAGAGAGAGCACAATACAAATAGCCTTTAGTTTCAATTTCAGTGAAACATTTCTTCCTAACTGAAATCTCCTGAGCCTGGTTTCTACTATCTGCATCCATAGCAGCATTCAGTAATTCTGAACTCCAACTGGAATTTTGAACTCCAATTCTATTATTCTAAACTCCAAATTCAACACATATAGCTATGTTTGTAGCATTATAGAGCTTCTCCAGCCTGTTTCCCTAAACACTTCCAGACACCTTCTGTAAGCCAGCTCCAAAGACTTCTGAATCAATTGGTCATGTATAGTCACAGCCATGGCCCTATGTCTCTGATACTAATTTTTGTGTGAGTCAGATTTTCTGTCTTTGGATGACAATGTTCATTAGACACCACTTAAAATAGAAGAGATTTAATCTGGCTCATGGTTTCTTGTGTTTCAATCCATGATCAGCTGACTCTGAGGCAGAAACCTCATAGTAGACAGATGTGACAGGGCTAAATTTTTACTTTGTGTTAGCCACAAATCAGAGCAGTGTGATAAGGGACTGGGGACCATATATGGTACCCAATGGCATACCTCTATGACTGATAAAGAAGAATCCAGAAGTGTGCTGTACTACTCTGCTAAGAATTATTTAATCTCATCAAGTTAGCATATCGTGAGTAATGTCATAACACTAAATCTACCTTATGATGACATGTCATAATCACTTTAATTTCTAACACACCATATTACCTTCATATTCCCCTTTGTTTCAATTTTACAGCCACATAACACACAAGGTATAGTTATTAAAATCTAATTGAAAAGTCCTATTCCATAGCTTCTCAACCTATGCAGTATGACATTCAAATTTCAATTTACAGTATATATTCCACGTAACTTAACTCATATGTACCATTCAAAATTAACTCCCTTCTACTATAAGCTTTATTTACTCTTGTTGGACATGAAGTCTCATTATCTTTCAACTATGTCATTTATGGTAACTTAAGAATTATAAATCGCATGCCCCATTTCTAAGAACCCTCTTTGAGATCATCAATATTAGCTTTTTTTAAAATCTCATGGTTGTTATTTAAGATGGGAGAGAAAAATTCAGTCCATCTCTTACATTTCTTCATTTTTTGGCATTTATAGCATTACATTTCCTCAGATAACTTAGAGAACACCTTCTTTCCAAATATATTCCAACACTTCAAAGATTAAGATCTTCTCCTCTCAGAGAGAAACTTGGTTTATATTCTGGGGTAATAACAATAATGCACCTGTCCCCTCCCATGGGTCGGAAGGTGGACAAGTGTTCTAGCAGTTACCTCAGGGATTCCTCAGGTGTAACACAGGTCATCGTGAAAAATTCCCTTAGGCCATCTCTGGATTTTTCCCATGGGACTTGGGACATTAAAAGAAATAATGCAAATAAACAGCTTATACTAGCTATTGAACTGTGTGGAATCAGTTGAGTTTACGGACTTCTAACCAGGATAATCTCTGAAACAACAACGACCCACACTAGAAGTTTTCTTGGTATCCCTGCTTGGGAACTAATTGGTTGCTTAAAATTTCTCTCAGTGATTGGACAATTTCCATTTTCACACTCTCCTACTGTTTTCCATCTCAGTAAAAATCAAACCATATTCCATATTCATAGGAATTATGTCTGAAACCTTATTTTCTCTTCCTCTTTCTAACTTCCTACACTCCACTCAAGCTCAGTTTAGACTTGAACTCAAAGAGTTATGCTACTTGATGTTTCACATTCTATAACATACTTTCACTCTGCCAACTATATTCATATCCTGTCCATTAATAAAACACATTAACATTCCAAAATTCAGTTCAACTTGATCACCTGTTATAAATCCCTCACTCGGAAAAACTTCTTTAGTATCACTCTGTGAAAGTAAGTCATTATCCTGCATATAACCATTTTGTCACACTCTTATTTGTATGCTCAGATTTCCTTTCTAGTCACTTCTAGTCACTTTTTTGTAGCCATCATTTATTTGATGCTGACTGTATATGCGGGAGTCCCCATCTCCTTCTAGGTGCATGAAACACATAGCACAACATATGAAGAAGGTGGTAGTTCTACTTCAGATTATAAGCTGGAATGCTGTTCATGGGAACAGCTAAGTAGGAGATGAACTTTTACCAGAGACTTTCAAATGGCAAGCTCTGCTTTGCCTCATTATTCACTGTTTACATCTGTCTGAATAAGAGATTATCATGCCTTTTATATGGATGTGAAATCTGAGCCTCACAGAGGTTATAATGTGTTCATGCTCAGTGATAAAGTTTGTTTGCACATATTTATTACTTGATGAGCAGTTTAGAGAAAAATGAGTGGATAAAGATTTTTGTGACTATATGAGCTGATAGGAAAAGCAATACAGAGGATGCAGAAGTGGAGCTTCAGACTAAGCAAGTGAGTGAAAGAGAGGTTTTTTGACTGGAGGAATCTAACAGGTTCCATATGGTTTTAATTATTATAAATGTGAGGTAATGATGAGGCTTTTTGGAAAGACTTTTAATGGCAATTTCAGCTAATTTCAGTAAGAACTTCCAATCTGTTTGAAGCAAGGGGGTACTGAACTAACAATTTATAGAAAGCCTGCTTAATTTCTTACATTCTGGTACACATCTGTCAGTCAAATTAAGTTCTTTTTTATCACCAGGCACTGAAGAAGAATTCAAAATCTTATTTGTTGGATGTATAATAATGATAACAAGAAAATAATGGTATTACGGTATTATTGATTAATTCATTAAACATTTGTTGATTATCCATGATTTTTAAGATGGTGTGATACAAAACTATCAAACCTGGAAAATGGAAGCTTGCATTATAGAAAGGGAGCCATAAAATCAATAAATACATTAATATTTAACAAATGATATTAATAAATTATTAACAAAGTGATGATAAAAACTAATAATACTTGTGAACACGGGATATGAGGAAAAGTCTCTTGGTTAATGGGTCAGGAAATACCTCTTTGAAAACATGACAGCAAAGCTTAGTTTAGGAAACTAATCTATCTGTCATCTGTCTAGAATGTGAGACCAAACATGTAAAGACCTGAGGCAATAAACCTGGTAGATTCCTTAGTATTTGAGTAAAAGCCAGGAAGGGAGAATACTATGTTAAGCCTAAAGTGGTTTAAAGTTCTGTTTTTCATAGATTGGTCCCAAAGAGTCTTGTTTGGAGTGCTGCAGTTGTATAATGCTTGCACTGTGGTTTAAAAATAGCTTACCCCCACTGACACTGATGCAGAATTTGGTCCTCAAAGTACATAGTATAGCCAGGGATGGGACTTTTAACAGATGATTAAGTACTTACAATGGACTAGTGTCTTCCTTGCAGTGTTTATATGGAACTGGGTTAGTTATCAGAACACTAAATTGGTACCTGGCAAGTGTTATGGCTTGTGTCTAGACCACCTGTCAAAGCCTCATGCAATCAATGACAGAGTCGGTTTAGAGGTGGCTGACTCTAGAGTGTGTGGTGCTGGGATCAATGGTGTGTGACTACTGCATCAGTCCATTGATTGGTTTGACACAGTGCTGGTTAGGATTAAGCGTATGAGTGCTACACCCTCCCTAGGGAGGGTAGATTGCAAAAACTATAAGGAACAGAAAGAGGGCTAAAGTGCACTTGCCTGCCTGCTTGCTGTGGACTGTTTCTCCTCTGCAATGCCCCTCTGCTATGCCACCCTGCGTGGGAGTTAGACTACTATGAACTGAAACCTCTACAAACTGTGAGTAAAAACAAAAAACAAAACAAAAAAAAACTTTCCTCCTTTAACTTTGGGTCTTGGGTATTTTGTATTAGCAATGAGAAAAGTCACTAGAGCAGCAAGGGTGAATCTTTCTCTTTCTCATGTGATCGCTTCCCTGTCCATTTTCCCCACGAGTTGATGCAGTATGTAGCCTTCAGCACGTGCTGCTACCCTAACTTCGACTTTTCAGTCTCCACAATCCCGAGGCAAAATTAACACCTCTTCTTTATAAATTATCTAGTGTGAAGTATTCTGTTACAGTAATAGAAAATGAATTAAGGCAACAGGCTACACCTATCAATTCTGTGTTACCCTGCTCCACCGTTTTCTCAATGCCTTCACTCCCTTATCATTTAGAAAATGAATAATAAGCAAATAAGGCTCATAGGATTTTGGAGGATTTTGTGAGATAATTCACATGAAGCTCTTACCAAAATGCCTAATGTGCAGTACCCTTCAGAAAATATTAGCTGTCACTGCTTAGTTTAGAAAGATTTTGCTTTGCTTGCAAGCAAAACATTTATATAACCCTATTATGCTAGCATGCAAACGTCTCTACTCTTTCACAGATAAACAAAAGCACTACAACTGTCCTCTGAACACCAGGCCAATATGTGGGAATGGAAAAGATAAATCCATACTATTGATTTTGGTAGATACCTATTGCTTAATTTCTTGTCAATAATAGCTATCTATAAACACAAACATAATTTAAAGATCTCTTTTATGTTATACTATATATCTAGCTAATAATGATTTAATAGGAAAAATGTTTAAAAAAGGATATTAGTTGTTGCAAAACCAAAAGGAAAACATTATTCAAAAATAGATTAATGTATGATGAATAATAAGTGTGTGTGTTTATTTGCTGTAGGAAAATGGAAAAGAAAAAATGAAAAGTGAAATTTTTTTCTTTTATTGGTATACAGATTGCTGTCAAAAACAAAAGGTGGAAATTAATATGAATTTATTTGGATGCAGAATTTTAAAAGGTGATTACCTGAGCATCCAGTCTTAAGAACAAATATTTATTAGTTTTATAAATTACTGCTTATAGCTAATATTTATTTTTATGTTCAAGGTTATGTAAGACAATAAACTTAGGTTTAGCACTATGAATTATATACCACATATGGTACAGAACATATCTACAGGTATCTCAACATGTATAAAATGGTTTTCATTTCTCTACCTTTAACACATTTCCACTGTTATATTTCTCAGTAAATAGAAACCTATTCTTTCAGTTTCTTTACTCCCAATTTTCAATGATTTTTGTCTCATTTCTTTCAGCATTTACTATGTAAATCTATCAAGAAAGACTGTCAAATCTACCCTGAAACTAAGTCCAGAATCCAACCATTTCTGATCATTGCCGCAGTTCCCCAGTCCAAACCATTGCCAGTTCTCACTCAGTCATCAAAATTGCTTTCAAACCAGCATTCCGGCTTCCTTCCCCATTCCTAGCCTTTGATTCTCAATCCAGCAAGCCAAGGCTTCAGCCCTCTCATCTGTCTGTCCTAAAGAGTCCAGGGTTTTCCTCTCTCACACACAATACGTCCAAAATCTTAAATGACTTACTGTCACTGACACAGTTTCCCTCACACCACTTTCTGTTTTTTGTCTAAAAACAGAAAGTGGTGTGTATTCTTTTGTATTCTTTGTATATTTGTATTCTTTTCTCACAGTATAGTTCACGTACTCTGCAAGAGCTCACTTAAGAAGAAAACTTCACAGTGCGACCCTGCCTCAAAAAACCAGGGCTGGTAGTTTGGCTCAGTGACTTAAGCGCCTGCCTGACAGGTGCGAGGTTGTGAGTTCAATCCCCGGTGCCGCAAAAAAAAAAAAAAAAAGAAGAAGAAGAAGAAAACTTCATTGATTGTTATAATCCCAGTAATTCAATAACTGCATTGGCGTGTAGTATACACACAGTAATCATTTATAAAAAAAAACTTGAATAACTGTGAACAATTTATACAGAAACAATACACGACAGAACAAATATCAGTAACACATTTAAAGAGAAGTCATACATAAAGATTTCTGTACCTAATTTGACAAACAAGAGATGGCTAACTATTTCGAGTAATTCCTACAATGCACTTCTTTGATAATTTGTTCACAGAATCAATTTCAATATCAAAGTGCAAAACAATATAAATCTTTTTCTAACCATCAGAAGATCACGTTGCTTGTTACCAGAAACAGAGTTTGAAATAATTAACTGCATATTCACTCTTCATCAAACATTCCAGTGAACTGTAAAGGACCAGAGAAGGGAATAGACACACCTTGGAGGGATTTGAAGAAAGACTGAGTAACAATCTGTTTAAATTTCTCAAGTTCTCATGAAAAGTCCATCTTCAACTCTAATATAAACCAACAGAAAAACAAGTATCTAAGAATGAGGATCACGAGTACTTACTTTTTAAAAGCAACTTGACAAGTTTTAGCCATGTACCCCAAATTTTGAGACAAATTGTTTCATATAAAATTCTGTTATTAGCCTACATTGGTGAAAATGTACTTTATTAAATGGATCTAGGGTCTGAGCCAGTGTTCCAAGTCTTACTAATTTATGCCATATAATCAGATATAAATTAAGATAAATAGTCATTGTCTTAACATTTCATGCAATAATCATTAATTTGTATGCTGTGAATATTAGCAGACCTGTCTCTGATTTAGTGAATGGACACTTTTACATTTGTGTACATATTCTTTTCCCTCTGAAAATATTGACTAAACCACCAAGAGAAACTTTCAGCATCTATGATAATGTGCATTTTTATCTAATTCACTAGAGAAAAAAGTTTGATCTGAGAAAAATTGCTCAGTAAGCTAATCTTGAGATTTTTTTCCCATTTATTTATAAAAGATACAACCATCTGTCAAATTAAATTAGAAATTATTGACCCTTGCTATATTTATGAATGTGTAACAGGAAAATGTCTACTACTAATACATTTTTCATAGAAATCCTGGGTAAATAAACACGACAAGGAGTTTAGCTATAACTCAATACATGTTATTATTTTGGATGTTCTTTTATTAAGCTATGCTAAACCGTAACAAAGCTGATCAAATTAACAAAACCAACTGACACATTTTAATACAAAAAACAGTAAATAATATTTTCATGAATATATTTGTTTAATACAGATATAATGTAGATATGATTGGCAATAGAATGAGTAAAATGACCAAAAATAAGATGGTGTTCTTTATTATAGTTTTAAATTTCAAAATTAATTGAAGGAGTATGTCAGTTCATGAACTCCTTTGTTTGTGAACAATTTAGTTTGAAAACAGAAGTGTTTGGTGAAATTTTGTTTATTGTTCGTGAATGCCGCAGAGGGTAACACTAATGGGGCTGTCTTTTCCAGAATTGTGCAATGAATTAAATTTCTGAGCCAAAATACTACTGTACAGCACTAAATAGCAATTTTAGGTATGAATGGAAAACATAAAAAGATGCAATAATTGTTATGTAAGTGAAAGACAACAGCAAGTAATAGATGCTACATCTTTATCAGTGACCTAAGTTAACCTATTATGAATGAATTTTGAGATTGGGAAGAGAGTTGATACATTCTCACTAAAAATTTAAGTTTTTGTCAAAATTTGTATGATGAGAAAAAGTAGTGATAGATACAATTCAGTAATACCCTTAATATAAAATTATTGGAGATTTTCTTTTTTTTTTTTTTTTTTTTTTGGCAGAGTCTCATCAGTTAGTTCAGGCTCACCTGAACTCACTATG
>RJWM01026508.1:0-27995 GCA_004363535.1 Dasyprocta punctata
TTTGCACAGCCAATGTTTTACATTTACAAAGCAGTTTCCTCTTCAAAACTGAAAGCTTTTTGATAACTGCAGTTCTATGTTGCACAAAAAACAAACAAACAAACAAACAAAGTCACCAAAAAATCAAATTAATGTTTTCACCTCTCACATTTTTCATCCTGGGTCTTAAAAATAGTTCCATCAAATGGCTATGGCAGGTATCCTTGGAGATGAGGTTGAGTGTCTATAAGCTCCAGATAATTATTTTTCCCCACATTTACTTTCTCTCAGTCTGACTCAGACACCTGTACTTGTTGTGAGAAGATGAAAATTAATTCAGATAAAGACCCATTCCTAAGGAAAAAAATTTCAATTTAGAGATGAAAATCTAATTGATTTTCTTTTTGAGATTTCTAGTTCCTGGTCTTTTAATGGGAATGTAACACCTCAAGCAGAGTACCTCATTTTCTAAAGAGATCCTTAGAGATATGAAAGTCTGTAAAATTATGTCTGAAAGAGTTTCTCTTCATTAAATGCTGCTGTTTTCCTCTTTTCATCACTTGTCCCTTCCAAATGGGAAGTTGCAACCAACAAAGCACTTGCATGTTATCTTACAGATTTTCATGGCTAACATCAGTCCTATTTTCCCTTTGCCACTCAGGAAAAAAACCATTAGAAGAAACAACAGCTGTATGACATGTCTCCAGGACTTTTCTGCACACACATCATCAAGAGACATCTATAGGGCTGCTACTGGCTCAGATTTGGCAGCTATCATCAAAGAGCTGAGCACATATTTCATAACACAAGAATAAACTAAGTACTTCAGCCTCTCCAAAACACTTAACTGTGGCCATTAAACACCTTCAGACTGAAGAGTACAATGGAATGAGACATGCTAGATGGTTAATAATAAATGGACCATCATTGCCTGTTCGTGAGGATGCATAAATACCCAGGGATCCACAGTTCATAATGGAGAGAGATCATTATCTGAATCCCATGGTGAAGTACTAGATACAAGCATTCTATGTATGATTTTGTAAATGGGCATTGTAGTTGAGTGTCCTCTGAAAGAAAGTGGTAATTACACCTACTGTGACATCAAAAAAATTATTTTCTGGAACAGATTCATCCACTATTTGTTGGATTAGGAGATGATGTTGGAAAGAGAAAGACCACATGGCCCCTTTTCAAAACTTCGGTCTCTGATTTCTTTTTCCACTGCCAATATTCTCAATGTAGAAGTTACACGAAAATTAATTTTCTAGTAGGGACATTCTATATTCAACTCTAGGGTCAGAAAGAGAAGGTACAGTCTACAGCCTCAAGGAGCTTAGCATCTAATGAGAGGATGTGAAGGGCTGTAAAATTGTAGAATTACTATAATTCTAATTAGAATTACTACTTACTTGTAGAATTAACTTTCTGGGTTGTATTTTTAATTAGTGTTTTTCACTGAACAACCACTTATATTCTTCTTAAGGACCATAACTATGGTCCTTTCATGTTGCCCATACCAGTTGGTTCATGTTCTATGAGTAATCAACATTTAGTTGTGACAGAATAGAGTTGAATGCTGTCATTAAGAATTATTTTCTTGGAGTCAGCACCATTCAAGGACTGCAGGGGAAGAGAACAAGAACTTAACAAGAAGCAATCCCTCCCTACAATTCAGCACCATGCACGGGCTGCTGCTGCCTGGGAGACAGCCAGACCCCAGCCACTTCAGGCATGCAGATTGGGAAACAAGAAGAGCCACCCCTGACCCCACCCCCAGCAAGCAGCCAGATGATTCAGAGAAATACAGGCTGTGATGATAGCTATTGAGAGTGAAATGCAATTTGATACTTATGGTGTTCAGTGTTTCACTGGCTTTGCAGGTCGAGGGCCAGTGGTCTGATCGTCGATTCAGAGGATCACAGTACACAGTGTGGCATCTAACAGGGATCTCCTTCTGAAGTTGGTAGCCATTGTTAATTCTCTATTATCTTGTTTTGAAGTCCTGTATCATTTTCATTGTTTTGTTGGATTGGGTTTTATTCTGTTTTGTTTTGTTTGATTTTGTTATGTCCGATGGCATGGGCAGCTATTTCAAAGACATCAAGATACATTATGGTAGCCGTTTTGGATTTACTATTGTCTTATTTTGAAGTCATTTATTGCATTCATCATTCTATTCTAATCGGTTCTATTCTGTTCTGTTTTGTTTTTTACTATGTCTGAATGTATCTTCAGCTATTTTGAAGACAGTAAGAGGCATTATGGTAACCATTGTTGATTTCATATTGTTTTGAAGTCCTGTGTCACTTACACTGGTTTGCTTTGATTGGCCTTGTTCTGTTTTATTTTGCTGGTTTTATTCACTTTAAAATAAAATTTAAAAACAGAATTATTTTCTTATTTAGGAAAATATCCAATATAAAAATTAAGTAGATCACAGCAAATGTATTTTAACTGAAAACACACACATCAGTACACATTAACATGTGTTTTAGAACCATCTAATTATCAGTAATATACCTTTGTCAAGTGCAGTAGTAACAAATAATTTCTGTAACTCAGTAGCTTAAAAGTCTTAGATTTTTGGTGCACACCTTATATACAAGAGCCTGCCTTGGGAAGACACTGGAAATGAAAGTAAGCAGGACTTTGTTACATGAAGATCTAGACAAAATTATCTAGTGGCTCTAGAGTAGGGATTAGGATTTTTGTAAGAGTCAGGGCCATAAGATTCTCTTGGCAAACAGAGTACTCACAAGAACTGCTAAAATTGCTGAAATGAATGACATTTAGCATCACTGAAACAAAAGAGATCTGCCTGAGAAGAAAGTCAACAGATTAGTTAAGATGACCAAATAATTGTACTTGTGCTCTGGAACAACACAAGCAAGAACTCAGACTAGAGTGACTAATTTGCACATGGAAAAAAAAAAACAGCTCAGGGAGTAGTCTGAGAAAGAGAGGAAAGAGAAGTTATGCCAAACTTCCTCTTCTATCTAAGGAAGACGCTGGTAGTCAGTGTAGACACAGGCATCATCATTGTACCTTTGAGCATGAAACCTGAAGCCAATTTGTCACTTTGGGCAAGACACAGAAAATCCATGAAAGACATAAATCCATTTTAACACAGATTTGGTTCAGGTCCATGGGAACTGGCAAAATGAGTGAGGAGAAGAGCAAGACAACAGGTCAAGAGGGCAGGCGTGTGAGACACTGTAGCCCACAGAGACCCAGTGAACACCTTTTATAAGTTGCAAAGGCACAAAATGGAAGTAGTGATAACACTGATCTTTATCCTTTTCTGTTACTTTGCAAGGTAAGACCCTTAGACATCCCCTAAACGTCCACCTCTTAGTGTTTATACACTTGTGTTGTACCCTGTCCTTGAGTGTGGGCAGAACCACTGACTTCCTTAAAACCAATAAAATATTGCAAAAATCATGAGTGTCAGTTCCAAGATTAGGTTACATAAGATTCTGATTTTTGTCTTACTAGAACACTCTATTGCCTCCTTGGTTTTTATTTGCATATTTTAATAAAGAAAGTAAACTTGGATTCAATCTACAGCATTAGTTCTTCTTAGTACTCATGTGATTGGCTACAGATCTTATACTTCTGATCTTTCAAAACTCACATGAACCAATTCCTTACAGGAAAACAATCTCTCTGTCTCATTTATGTGGAGAGAGAGAGAAAATGTATAATGTGTATATTATTAGATAAATACACATACACATGGAAGCATATATATCATATATATATATTCTATTATTCTGGTTTTTCTGGAAACTAACACAGAAAAAAATAGTATGTCTCTTTTATATTTTGGACAAGGCAACTTTTTAAATATCCTTCATTCAAGAAAAAAAGTTGCCATTCTCATTTTTCCTCCCCCAAAGCCATACTGTCAAGATATCTTATATGTAAATAATTAAATTTTTCATCTGAGAAAATGGTGGCCATAGAAAAAACAAGTTAGGTAGACCATGAGGGACCCAGGAAAAAAGAAGCCAGTCCACTGTTCCCATGAGGCAGCAGAGGCCATGCTGACTCTGGGAACAGCACATTAAGAAGCTAGTTTGATCTTCCCATAAGCTGCACAAACCAGGCGGGGCTCAGGAAGAGAGAAGCTAGATTGCCCTTCCTACAAGCCGACCACAACCCTCCACAAGCAACCGGCTGATTCAGAGGACAGGCTGAGTTGATACAACCGAGTAAAAAAACAACTAAATGCTTGTATTGCTTGATTAACTTTGCAGTGCTAAGGCTGGTGGTCTAAGAATCTATTAGGAGGATGACAGGATGCAATATGGCAAGTCTGGGGGGTTTCCTTCTGTCTTGTTTTGGAATCCAAAATTCTCACTGTTTTGTATTGTTCCAATTTATTGTTTTGTTTTATTCAACACTCTGCTTTGACTGGCTTTATTCTGTTTTGTTTTATTTTATTTCACTATGTCTGAGGAAATGGACAACTACTGTGAAGATAACAAGATATATTATGGTAGCCATTGTTGATGACCTATTGTCCTGTCTTGAAGTTATGTACCACTTTCACTGCTTTGTTTGATTGGCTTTATTCTGTTTTGTATTGTTGGGTTTTACTCTCCTTAAAATTAAAAAAAGAAAAAAAATTTAACTGAAGTTTATTGCTGGTCAAAGGACCACTTTAGAATTCATGATGTATTAAGAATGGTTCAGGGGACAGGGATTTAGCTCAGCGGTATAAGTGCCTGCCTGGCAAGCATGAGGGTGTGAGTTTGATACTCAATATCAAAAAAAAAATAAAAATAAAAATAAAAAAAATAAAAGAATGGTTCAGATGGCTTGGTGAAGCTGGAGACAAAATAACCAGTGGCTAGGACAGCTGAGGTTCTCATGAAACTTTGTCACTCCTAACTCAGAGCCTCAGGTCACACCTTCCTACCTAGATTTTGGTCCTTCTAGTTTGTCTCCACTTCTGAACATAATCTTAAAGGTTGACCAAATTATGTGCATTTCATGCTTACTGTAAATGTGGAATTACCTTTTAGTCAAACTAAATAGCTTTCACTTTTCTGACAAAAGCAATGGTAAGGATTTGAGATAATTATTTCAGATACTGAAGGAAACTCACATTCACAGAAGCTGAGAAGCACCTAAAGATGTCTATTAAGTAATACATCTTCTGAACTATATATCTTGAGACCTATTTTTCCAGGGTCTTAAAAACATTTTATCAACATTAACTTTACTCAGCCTTACATTACCTGTATCAATATTACCATAACACCATTTGAAAAATATGGAAAGATTCAGACTAGAAAGTATAATAGGGAATTCAAGGTCAAAAGCTTTCATGTTCGGAATACAAAACCTGTAAGAGTCAGGCATTTGGGGTGTTTTCTTTCTCTCTACTGACAGGAACTAGTCATGCAAGTGACAGCTTAGGAACACTATTATTTGTAAGTATCCCCTCCCTTTCTTTTCCAAGGATTTTGCACATCCATTTGCATAAAAGTTCATGAATTATACATCAGTAGAACCTCTTTATATCTTGTATATTCTTGTACTTCAAATAGTAAGTAGTATACTCTTGAATTTATCATTTTGATTTCTTTTCCTTCATTACTCTCCTTCATTTTTGCCCAACATTGTTCCTGCTATAGGCATAAACACCCAAGAAATTAGAGAAGGAAAAGACTCCCTTCCATATTCATGTTTTAGCTTCCTAATTTCAGGACAGCATTCCAAATTTTAGCAATGATTTAATGTGGAAGTCACAAATCCTTTCCTCCAAAAAGCAGCTATTAAGTTGAGAAAAATTTTAAAAAATTGTAATGTTGATGATATAAAAATTACCCAAAATATGTAACAGTTTGAAAGCTTATACTTGAGGAATTTCTGAATTTGGGGAAAGAATAGTGAAACTCTAGCATTCTTGCCAGGAGTTGTTCACACCCACCCTCAGTGCAGTCAACATGGGGATTCTA
Source organism: Dasyprocta punctata (assembly GCA_004363535.1). Lineage (NCBI taxonomy): Eukaryota > Metazoa > Chordata > Mammalia > Rodentia > Dasyproctidae > Dasyprocta > Dasyprocta punctata. Next base: position 5,952 of record RJWM01026508.1, read on the forward strand.
CAGGACAGGAATCACAACCACAAGCAGCTTTGCTCAGAGTGGATGAAAAGGAATCCCTCATTTCAGAGTAACGAACACCTAGGCATCATGATAGTGTCGGGGAGACTGATGACATTGATGGTGACTCTACTATCCTGAGGATGTAGTCTCTGTATTCCTGAACAAAGCTGTCAGGACCATAGAGGCTAAAGAGTAACCAAACTATCCACAAACTTCTGGGTTACTCTAAAACTATATACATGACCAGGGGAGACAGGCAAGGGAGTAAAAGTTGGTCATATATGAAAGCATATTGAAATGTAGTGTGCTTCTCTTCCCACAACAGATCCACTAAAGACAACGAAACCTTAGTGACTTCAGGCATTGTAGCACAAAATTCCTCCAAACATCAGGTCACAAAAAGGCTGTGTAAGCACAGAGGGAGTCAGGCTTAAAAATAAAAATAAGATTTTTTTTTAAATAGCATAGTTATATACTATGAGGAAAAACCAACCAGCTTGCCCAAGAAGTTATCAAATAAGCAAACATCAAGGGTAACAAATTTCAATGGAAAAAACTCAGAATCCAGGGCTACTACAAAATATAATCTAAAATGTCAAGTTTTCAGTATAATATAAGACATACAAAGAAATGGAGAAGTCTGGTCCATCCTCAGGGGGAAAAGCAGTCAAATAAAACTAGATCTATTCTCAGATGTCTGATCTAACAGAAGTAGATTCCAACACAGCTAACATAAATTTGTTCAAAGAATTAAAAAATAGATTCCAACACAGCTAATAAAAATTTGTTCAAAGAATTAAGAAAACCACATTTAAAGAACTAAAGGAAAGTATGACAATAATAAATTGACAAAAAAGAATCTCAATAAAAAGATATAAAAATTAATGATAATTCTGGGGGTTAAAAGTACAGTAACTAAAAAGTTTCAGGAGATTTCATATGGCAGAACAAAATAATAGTGAAATGAGAGAAAAATCAATAGACATTAACAATCTGAATAACAGAAAGTCAAAAGACTGAAGAAAATTGAGCATAGCTCACCAAACTGGGGGCAACATCAAGTGTGAAAGTATGTGGATAGCAGGTGTCTCACAATGACAAAACAAAGAAATAGAAAATGTATTTGAGAATTTTCCAAATGTAATTATTTAAAAAATATTGTCCTACACATCTGAGGGGTTCAACTAATACCACTGAAGAAAACCAATCAAGATGCACCCACTGAAAAGAAAGTCATAAAGGATGTATGGTAGAACAAGAAAACAACCTTTTTCTTGGTGCTGGGAATTAAACTCAGGACCTTGTGCTTGCTAGGCAGGTGTTTGCATAGCTGAGCTATATAACTGGCCCAATAAAATAATATTTAATGCAAATTAATATATTACAGGAAGAACTTTGAAATGAAAGAGACAAGACATACATAGAAAATAAGTTTTGAAATGACAAATATAATCCAACCATACCAGTGATTTCTTTAAATGTAAGTGATCTTAACATACCAATCAAAAAATGGGCTGGATTTAAAAGTGCAGCAATATGTTGTCTATGCCACCCATACCTAAGGTTCAAAGACTCAAACCAGTAGAAAACAGCAAGATGAAAACATTTATGTCATACAAATAGTAACCAAAAGACAGCTGGAATGGCTATCCTGATAACCTGTAAAAGATTTTAAGGCAAAAATATTAGTAGAGATAAAGGGGGACATTTTAAAATGATACAGGATCAACACATCAGCAAAATATATCACTTATAAACAGATATATATCTAAAAATAGCAGCATGCATATAAAGCAAAACTAATAGAATTGGAAAAAATAGGTACATCAAAAATAAGATTCAAAGATTTTAACATGTGACTCCCAATAATGAAGAGAATAATTTGACACAAAATCAGCAAATAGATAATTTAAACAGCCTGACACACACACAATATTCTATCCAATGATTAAAGAATAAAAATTCCTTTCAAATGGACATGAAAATTCTCCAGAAAACAAAAATATGCTAGACCATAATACTTATTTCAGTAAACTGAAAGGAGATGAAGTAATACAAAAGATGTTTTATAACAACCAAATTAAATTATAAATCAACAGAATATTTGCAAGCCTGTAATGCCAGCACTTGGGAGGCTGAGGCAGAAGAATCACTATAAATTCAAGGTCTGCCTGAGCTATGTAGTAAGTTCAAGAGCAGCCTGAACTACACAGTGAAGCCGGGTATCAAAAAGACAAAAATAAAAATAAATAAATCAACAAATTAAAATCAAGGAATTATAAGCATACTTCTAAATAACCTATGGATCAAAAGAATTTTTAAATGAATTTCAGTGAAAACACATTATAAAGTTTCTGAAGTTTAACAAAAGAAATGATTACAGGGAAAATTACACACTTAAAAGCCAACATCAGCAAATAAGGATGTTATCAAATCAATAAAATAAGATTTCACTCTAACAAACTAAAGCAACTATATACAAGGCAAGCAGGAAAAAAGAAAAACAGAAATGATAAAGAACAGAAATCAATGAAATGGAAACCAGAAAAGGAACAGAAAAAGACTGAAGTCAAAATTTGGTTCTAAGATAAAATCAACAAAATTGAGAAGTATAATGTTAAACTGAAGAAAAATGAAAGATAAAAGACAAAATTTCAAAATCAGATATGAAAGAGCAAATTTGCTAATAACCCTTTCAAAATAAAAACATTTAGAGACTATTAGGAAAAATTTTGTCAATAAACAGTTTAGAGAACATGGAAGCATTATTAGAAATATGACAGTATTTAACTTAAGAAAATTGAAAATGTAAATTGAATTATTAACTAAGAATATTTCAACAATAAAATATTGAAACACACAGACAATATGTAGTACAAAATAGACAAATACAATAATCATCTCACTAGATACAAATATCCCTCATTTTAAAAATCTAACACACATTGATGATTTAATGCAAATAGCTCCAACATCAGGAACAGAAAAGATCTTCCTCAACCTGACAAATCTTATCTAAGAAAGTCTAAATGGCATTATACCAAATAGTAGGAAACTGCATGCCTTTCCCCAGGCAATAGCAAGAATGGTAAGGATGACTTCTTGATATTTTTTCTTATTGTGTATTATAGCAAAACACATACCATTACAATAAGAAAAATTAGACCATGTGTAATGGAGAACAAGAATTAAAATTGGCTACATCACAGATAACATTATCCAAAACACAGAAAATGTGAACAAATCTATAAAAAGATAGTATACCAAATAAATTAGTCTAGTAAGTTCATGACACAAAATAAATACTAAAGTTAACTGTACATCTATATCCTAGCAGTAAAAATGTCCAAAAACAATTCAAGAAATCAATTGCACTTACAATGATACCAAAAAAAAAAAAAAAAAACCAAAATGCTTCAAAACTTTAACAAAATAGTTTGTAAGATTTTTACACTAAAAACATTGTTAATTTTTAAAACTCTCAATAAAAAGAGAAACCTTCTGTGTTCATGGATTAGAAAACTCTGTATTTTTAATATGGATTCTCTCCAAATTGATCTATAGCTTTAACAGAATACCTCTGAAAATTGAACAGGTGTTTTTAAATAGAAGTTAAAAAGCCAATTATTTAAATTTAAATGGAACTATAAGACCTAGCAATTTAGGCAAAACGATTTTATAAATGAAAGACAATTGGATATCTTTACCCAATGTTAAAGCTTACTATAATGCTACAGTAAACAGGAAAATGTGATATTCAAGAAAGAATAAACTTATATAACAGCATCAAAAGTCCTTTATATTCAATTTATTTTCACTAAAGTTATCAAGGCAATGTTAAAAATATATAAAAAAAGAAAAGAATCCCCAAGCTAGTAGAAAAGACAAAATGACAAAGATCAGAACAGAAGTAGAAACCTACAAAAGCAACAGTAAAGATAAATGATAATAGAAGTTCATTAAAAACATAAAGTGGACAGGCTAAAAAAGGGATGAATCACAAATAAAGTCAGAAATAAAAAATGAAATTACAACTGTAATCAGAGAAATACAAAGGACCATGTGGACTACAATGAACAATCATATGCAACAAATGAGATAACCTAGAAGAAATGGATAATTACCAAAAACCATATTCTACCAAGATTCAATCATAGCAAAATAGCAAATCTCAACAGATCAGTAATGAGTAAGGAGCTTGAATCAGTGATAAAAAAATTGTCTATCAATGAAACATTCCTCCCACAGAAATATACTAAACATCTAAATAATTAATGTTAATCCTTTTCAAATTCTTACAAGAAATTGAACAGGTGGTAACACTTTCAGACTTATTTTACAAAGCCAGTATTATGCTAACAGTAAATTCAGACAGGGAACTATAAGAAAAGAGAATAGCACTACAATATGCTGATGACAATAGATGCAAAACTTCTAAGAAGCACACTAAAAGGATTATTCATCATGATAAAGAGAGCCTTATGCCCACTTGAATGGAAGGATAACTGACCATATGCAAATCATTAAATGTGATTTATCACATTAACAGAGACAAAAAGATATGATCATCTCATAGATAAAAACAAAGCATTTGGCAAGATTCAACATCTTTTCATGATAAAAATTCCCAATAATTTAGAAACAAAAGTTATGTAACTGAACAAAATCAAGGTCACATATAATAACCCATATGCACATTCAATGCTGAAATTTTTAAAGCTTTTCCTTAAAGATCAGAAAGAGGTAAAAGATACCTACTTCTACCACAGAACTGGAAATTCCAGACAGAGATATTAAAAAAAAATATACACTCATTGATGATTAAAATCATTTAAAAATCAGGAGTAACTCAAAAAAATTTTTTTCTTCTTATATAAGTATGTTTATTTTGGTGGTACTGGATATACAAATCAGAAATTTAAAAAGTTGTCTGTTTACAGATGACATACCAGATAATGTAAAAAACCATAAAAATTCACAAAGAAACTGTTAGAATCAATGAATAGAATAAATTTAGAAAAAAGGCAGGATACAAACTCAATGTACAAAAATCAGTAGCATTTTTATACATTAGCAATGAACTGATGAAAAAGAAATGAATAAAAGAACCCCACTAACAAAAGCATCAAAAACATTTAGGTGTAAATTTAACAAAGAGGATAAAACACTAAAACAATTTAAGCAAGGAGGTAGTTGCACTGAAAACTATAGAAGAAAAAAAATGCAAGAAGACACTAATGAATGAAAAGATAGTCTTACCATACAACCTAGAACTACACTTTTAGAACCATCCAACAGAAATAAAAACACATGTCCACTCGACAATGTGTATGTGACTATTCATAGTAGCATTATGATAATAGCACAAACTAGAAATAATTCAAATATTAACTCATCAACTTGTGAATCAGTAATGAAATGTGATACATTTGTGCAAAGAAATACTATTCAGTGATTTTTTAAAATGAACTATCACTACATACTATAACAGATGGATTGCATTTTTTATTTTATATATTTATTTATTTATTTTGGGTTTTGCGAGGAATTGAACCTGGATCTTCATGCGTTAGACAATTGTTCTACGTTCTCAGCCTGGAGATTATTTTCAAAAACATTAGACTAAGTAAATGAAGCCATCTGTGAAAGAACCCTACTATATATTTAATTTACATAAAATATTGAGGCACGGCAAATTTATGGAGGAAAAAAAGACCTATGGTTCCTTAGCTTTGTAAATAGAGCAGAGAACTAAAAATTGAGAACAAGAGAATTTTGGGTGATGATAAAATGACCTAAAACTGAATTGTGATGATTATTATTTTTCCATAAATTTACTAAAAATAGAAAAATTATTTTCTCACAGTTTATTGTGATATAAGAAATAAATTGTGTTAGACCGTGAATTTGTCTAGATATAGAACAAAGACAGCAAGGAATAGCTAGAGAGACTTTGTTTTTCACTTTCTCTGGCATTTATCTTTCCAGGTTTAGAATGTAACCCAGAAGTCCTCAACATCCTTCAATATGCAATTCTAAATTTATCAATTACAGGACTTCCTGCAAAATGGCTGACCAGATAACACCACGATAGGGAGACTCCCTGGAATATACCATCCAAATGCTGGAATATAAAATAATATAATAACAGAGAGAAGGAAAAAAGAGGGAGATGGGTCCTCCGGACCCAAGAAGAATCTAAAACGAGAACTGTAGCCCACAAAAAGAGTAAAAAAAAAAAGGAAATAAACAAACGAAGGTGGAGACTGGCAGCACCTCTGACCAGAGCCGAATCCAATTAGCAGTGGGAACCCATCTGGGAAAGTGCAGATAAAATGCTGGCGATGTGTGATTGAATTGCTGTAGCTGTGGTGGTGACAGCAGAGGCAGCAATTGATTGTGGAATGAGGTGGTCGCAAGCAGGCGAGTGAGTGAATCGGGCGGGCCCCAGTCCCCCACCCCCCACCCGAGGGAGAGCGAGGGACAGGCATTTATCTTGAGACCGGAACTGCACCTAATTAGGATCCTGGCGGAATCTGCACGGACGCCCTGGGGGTAATAGGGGATGTTTGGCGAATGGCCCAGCATGGGTTCCCAGGCAGTGGCCCATCCTCGCTCGCTGCACCAGACATCCGCGGAGCAGAAACAGGCTGGGGAAAGACAGTGGACCAACAGGAGCTCATTGCAGAGAAATCAGGAGATCCCAGAATAGCCCAGGGAAATGCCAAGACGGAAAGGCAGAGGGCGCTCTCCAGACTCCGATACAAGCAGAACAAATCCAGGAGAAGCAAACACAGAAAAGGTTGGGAGTCCAAAAATTAAACTCTTAGAGGAGATGATAACCAAAGTGGGGAGATGACTCCATGAAGTATAAAAGAAATTAAAGTGGCACTGTTAGCCCAACTGAGAATTGAAATGAAATACATAATAGGGGAATTGCTAAGCGCCTCTAAAAGAGACATAGCTGGAAAGGTGGAGGATGGAAAATCAAAGGAAATTGAGATTGAAATAAATAAAGACTTAGAACGCATCAATCAGATTTAGAGAGACTACCAAGATATGAAAGACTCCAATATAAGTTGGCAGAACCACCTGAAGGAAACTAAAGATAGTCTTTCAAACCTGGAAGAAAGAATGACAGCCTGGGAGAGAGAAAGGAAAGATTTTATAAAAATAATAAGAAATTTGGAAGTGGCAGTGCAATGGCTGCAAGACAAACTAAGGAAATATAATTTATGAATAAAAGGTGTGAGTGAAAAATCAGGAGTCAATACAAATCAAATTAAAAGCCTATTTACAGAGATAATTTCAGAAAATTTTCAAGCATGGGAACAGGAAGAGACTTTCAGATAACTGAAGCATATAGAACTCCAGCCAAACTTGACCAAAATAGGCCTACACCCAGACATATAATAATCAAGATTCCAGAAATTCAACACAAAAGCAAAATATTAAAATCTATTAGAGAAAAGAGATAGATTACCTGCAAAGGAAGGCCCATCAGAATCACGACAGACTTCTCAACACAAATCATCAGGTCAAGAAGAGCTTGGAGTGAAATATTTCAAGCCCTGAAGGAAAATAACTTCCAACCCAGATTGATGTACCTTGCAAAATTATCTTTTAAAATCAATGGAGAAACAAGATACTTCCACGACAAAGAACAACTAAAGGAATTTATGACAACCAAGCCAACCCTACAAAGAATATTGAAGGACATTGTAGAGAGAGATAAAGAAGTCCACGGCTCCAGAAATAATGACAGAGGGACACCACCGAGAAGGGCAGACAAATGAATAATCCATCAACAGGATTTAAGTCCAGTATTGTTTTCAATGAGCTGTTTAGTTTAATCCTGTTCTATGCTGACCAGCCTAACTTTATCATAAATGATGACAAAGACAGCTATTGTAAAGATAGCAAAATTTATAAGGGTAGCCTTCAATGATATATGATCACCTTGCTCCAAAACCAGGTATTACTTTCGCTGCTCTGTTCTGAGGGATTTTAACCTACCTTAGTATGATTGTGTTACAACAGATGATATAAGCAACTGCCTTGAAGCTAATATGAGGCATTATAGAAATCAACATTGCATTACTATGTATTGCCTCCAGTACCTTATTTGTTATTGGTTTTATTCGGTACTATTTCGTTCGACTATATTTGGCCAATTGGTAAGGGTATTTAGTTTGAAGACAATAAGAGGTATTACAAGGGGAACCGAGGAAGGAAGGTATGGAAAAAGACATAGTTTTATATGAGGGTATTCATAAGATAGTTTAAAAGACTATACTACTAAATGCATTAACTGGTGAGAGAGAACAGTTGATAGTCACATGATCAGATCAATCCTACATGTCTTTACCTGTCAATCTGAACAGCCCCCTTAATGGTAACGATATACAATGTTGCAACCACTGCAAAATTCCAACCATCTAAATTCCTAAACCTATAATTTTACAGGATCAGATATGTTGTTGTTTGTTGATCCCTTTAGAGTTTTGTTTCTCTTATGTACAACCATTCTTTTATCCTTTATTGATTTCACTCTGAACTATTTTGCTTGATTATATTAGACCTGATGTTATGGGTGGTTATTTCAATGATAACAAGAGGTATTCTAAGGGGAAAAGAAGGAAGGAAGGGAAAAGGAAAAAGACATAAACTTATAAATATGTATAAATATGACAGTTAAAAAAACTATATTACTAAATACATTAACTATTGAAAAAGAAAAGATAATATTCCTGAATTGATAAATCTTACATGTCTATATCTGTCAATCTGATCAACCCCTGTGAAGGTAACGATATGCAATATTGTAACTACTGTCACTTCAACCACCTCAGTGTGTAAACCTACAATGTTATCATATTAGATTTGTTGTTGTTGTTTGTCTTTTTTGCTTTTTGTTTCTATCTTCTGTATCTATTTTCTCTTAAATAAAAAAACAAAAAAAACCTAAAAAACTAAATTTATCAATTACAAATTCTCCTAAAACTACAGTAATCATTCTATCTTGATTACAGAAGAAAAACTATATTAATCCAACCATATTTCTATAAATGAAAATGTATTGTTTCTAATGGCTTTGCATTCAAAATATAAAATTAAAGAAGAATTCATTGATTTTAAAATAAAATTCTTGCCTTTTTCTTTTTGGGAGTTTATTGATGCTTGTTTGGAAATATAGAATATCAATATCTCCACTGATATTTTGAAGTACACCCTGCTCATAAACAAACTATTGCATATTGTATTTTAACTATCCAAACTATATTTCTATGACACAAGAATAATACATCACTGGTTAAAACACACACAAACACACACATGCGTGCAAAGTGCATGCGGGTGTACACACAGTGTAGGAGTATAGCATATTCACATCACTGTATTTCCTCACATCGGTAACAGTACTGATATTTAATTCATATTACTTGTTTAATGTGCCAATTAAAAAAGTAGCTAAATTTATATCAAAACTGTGATTAGAAGAAACATGCACAAAATAAAATGACCACTTTACCTAATAAGACTGTTAAAAATAAGAATAGAGGATTTTTTATTGTTAGTTAAACTCTGAAACTTATTAGAATAATCTTTGTCAGGCCTGAATGCACTCTCAGAAATAGCTCTGCACTTTGAAGTAAAAATAGATGTTGCCTTTTTTCAAGCAGGTGAAAGGATCAGGACAGTCTAAATTGTGCTAAAATTAACAGGAAACTTGAGGCATGCACAGGTGAATTTTCATATTCACTGAAAATCTATTCTTATGAAAGAGTGAAAAAGTATCAAAGTACTGCTCAAAAGCCATAGTTTATTTTAACACTAAGTTATCACACTAATACTGAGTAATTAAGAAAATTCAGAATGGTTAAATAACAAACTGAAGACATTATAGTGAAATTTAAAAATGAGTTTAACATAATGAGCCCATCACACAGAGTATTTATGACAAGAGAAAATTGAAACTGAGGCCTTGAAAAGGCTTATGTGGAACCCAAGGAAATAAGATGTCAGAACAATGTATTTCACAGAGCAGAACTTTCCACAGGCAGGAGTCATAGGGACAGGTATTCTTGTAAGTTGTAATGGCCCACAGCAGTACCACAGGACTGATACATGATTGTCATGTCAACTATCCATCCCTAATGGTGGAGAATTGGCAAACAAAATCAATGAGTTTTGTTTCATTTTAATGTTCAATAACTGAATCCTCACCAAATAAAGTCATCCAGTCTGGAGTCAAAAAATATGTAAATGGTACTCACTGTCTTTAAGCAAAGCATTAATTTGTTCCCAGTCACAATTATAGGCATTAGCAGTGTTCTGCCAGAAGGCCTTCGAAAGAATACTTTTTTATGCCTGAATTTAAGGGAGCAAAACACAAAACGAAACACACATTACACATGTTTAGTGCTGCTGAACTGTGAACTTTAAAACTGTTAAAATGGTAAATTATGTGTCATGTGTATTTTACCACAAAAAAATTGCAGATTCAAAGTGATCTCTATGGCAACCTTGAATCCACTAACATTCTGTTTTCTCAAGAAGAAAGAGGAAAGCTGAGTAAAAGCCAGCACACTGGGAATTCACATCCATCAGGAAACATCCATAGGAACTGTTCACTTGAATATCATTCACCACATCAGCTGTAGAACAAAGGTTGAAAGATAAAAGCAAAACAAACAAAAAACAAGCAGGACAGAGCCCCTGTCCAGGAGAGTGATTTGTAGATCAGCAGTAAAAAGAGCATTAAAAAGATATAGCCCCTGACTTTCATAATTACTATCCTTAAAATTGATCATTATAAAATAAGAAACACCTGTAACATTCAAAAAATGATTTCAAATGAGAGAAAATCATAAAAATAAAAAATGAATATGAGAAGTATGATCATGAATGACTTTTATCTGTACTTTATAAAAGCTACAAAAGCCAAGACAATCAAAAATTATTACATGGAACCATTGTAGTCATATGGAACGTAAGTTTCATAAGGGAAAGGATTGTGACTCTCTTGTTCACTGTCCTATAATCTGTGTCTAGAAAAGTGCTTGGAATGTAGTTAATAATAAATATGTGTCAACTGAAAGATGAAGTAGAAGAAAAGTTTCTTCCCACTCTGTTACCAACCCACTCATCTCTGCTCAAGGTCAATAGATATACTGCAAAGAATTGAACTTTTATAAAGGAAACTGTTTTATTGGCCATGAGACAAGAGAAAAATCATGAGATGCTCAGAAATATAAATGTCTACATGATAGAAAAATAGTTAGAATACATGCAAATCCATCAATCAAAATGTAAGAATGACTAGTATCTATCTGCATCCAGTGACTATGCTTTATGTTTTGTTTTTTGGGGGGGTTTTGGGGGGATACTGGGGATCAAACTCATGACCTTGTGCTTGCCAGGCAGGCACTTAAGTAACTGAGCCAAATCCCCAACCCAACTATGCTTTATGAAAGTGGTGTCACCTTTGCAACATATCAACCATAACGTCTTCCATTTATGTCTTTACTTTAAAATTCAAAAAGAAAAAGTGCAAAAGAAGTACAGTTCAGGTATAACGAAGAAAATGTCTGAGAGAAGTTAATATTTGGGTGACACTTCAGGAATGCAATAAAAACATGGTATACCTAATGTCTCATGACATTTTAGCAAATGAAAAATCAAAAATGTTTGCTGTTTTATCTTTCATTTTGAAATATTAGTCTGTTTTGTGGATAAGAAGTCTAGTAAGTCCAAAACTAAGCTTTGTGACAATAAAAGTGACAATGAAGTGATTATAGAAAAAGGAAACAGAAAATAATCAATAGGTAAGTAGTTGATTAAATGAGAAACAGCACTGAGTATGTGTATAAAAGTATCTTCTTATTAGATAATGTCAAGTACATTTTCCCTGAATCATATAAATATCTAAAATGTAAAAGAATTTGAAAGAAAGTTCTTAATAATCAGCAAATGGAAATAAAATACTTAGAAAAATTAGGGCTGAAAATAAAAATTACGCACATTGATTAACCATGACTTCCTTCAGATTAGTTATCTGGTTGCTATTCAGTAATCAAACCCCATTAGGAACTAGAGACAGAGAAAAAGCCGAGAGTTCCTGGAAATCCTTCGTTATGCCCTCTGATTAAGGAACCTAAATTATCTAGCAGATTTCTTACCCACTTCTCTAACCTTCTGATTTTGTGATCTCTCATAGTCCACAACTAATCAGCCATTCTCTGAGAAACAAACAAAAGTGAGAGATAACAAGGAAAAACTCATTTTCCCTTTTTTATTTCATCCTTTTCAGAACAGTCATGAATCACTTGAGAAAAGATCTAAGAACTGAAGTTACTCTACCATTTGACTGATGCTTGGCATTTCTGATTGGAAAATAAATACATTGGATTGAGCTATTTGAAGAGGGAAAAATCATTCCCATTACCAATTAAACACTGAGGAAGTTATTTATCTTTATCAAAATATCTTTCATTCAAGGTTTGAAATGCTACATTAACACTTTCTTGTCTTTTTCTTCGTCGTACCGAATCAGTGAATAAAAAAAACGAAGGGTCTTATCTAAATTGGGAAAGAAAGTCTATAATAAAAATAACTTGGGCAAGCTAAAGAATTCTACCAAGCACTGTATTGGGATGACAAAAATTTTAACATTGCACAAATTGTATAGGACTCTCTGTTTTTTAATAACTCAAATGCAAATGGGGCATGGTGGCAGATGGCTGTATTCCTAGCACTTGGGAGGCTGAGACAAGAGAATCACCATGAGTTCAAGATCAGCCTGGGTTATACAGTGAGTTCAAGGCAAATCTGAACTACATAGCAAGACCCTGTCTCAAAAAAAAAAAAAAAAAGCAGTCATACTTCATCATTAGGAGAGACAACTAATTGGAAATTAGAAGACAAAATGACTAGTTGGACAACTCTGAATGGAGTTCAATCTTGCTTTTAAGGGCTCATATTTTTGCAGTATTGACCCAATGAGAAAAATGGGGATTCTATCTAGCCAGGTAGAAACAAATGTAACCATCTTGAAAGTTATGATAAATTGTCTCTAATCTGTACTCTCAGTATGTGACTGGTTCCCCTATGGCTGTAGTTCCCAGATTCCTCTTCTGCAAACTCACCAAGTCTGGTGGCCCAAGATCAATTATAATCAGTAGATTTAATTTCTGAAGTACTCTCTCTAACCTACCATTTCTCCTTTCCTGGCCATTAGGACACTAAGACATCACAGAAAAAGAAAATCTTAAACATTTCTTATGAACATAATTGTAAAAACTTTCAACAGAACACAAGTAAAGGGAATCCAGCAACATACAAAAAATTTGCATAGCGTGACCATCTGGCATTTGCTGAAAGAACATAAGGTTAGTTTCACGTACAAATCAGTAAATATAGAATATATTATGATATGTGGTGGATTAACTATTGGGCAACTTGTAACATCCAGGTAAACTGAATCACATGATGCTGTGTGTGGAAGGCCCAACTGAGAACTGTTGCCAACAGCACAAAAAGAGAACTGGAGGGGAGGATGGTATGCTGTTGATTCTCCTGGAAAAGCTTATCACACTGATTTTCCTGATATGAATTCAGCTCTTCTCATCTGAAGAGCTTAGGTCCTCACTGTCACTGAGGATGACTGCAGTTCTTTTGAGGGCAGCTCTGGTGCTTACTTTGAGCATCAATTCCTACCTCCAGTGCAGAACCCTCACTACTGGCACAGATCCTGCATCCCACTGGTGCAGACTTTCTAGTTTCCACCACTGACCTTTGGACCTTTCCAGTGCAGATCCTTGATACAGATTTGCATGAGACATTGTCATGGGCTCTAGGCTTCCATCTGCACTTGTAGAGGGCATTGTCATGGGCTCTATGTCTTCAGCTGAATTCATGCAGGACATTGCCTTGGAATCCAGGTCCTCAGCTAGATTCTTGTGGTCTCTACTGTGTGGATAGATCTATTGCATTCTTCTGCATTTGGCTTTTTTGGTGAAAATTATAAAATAACCCTATAAATTTTGTGTTCTGTATTACATTTATTCCCTTGCAAACCCTGACTACAACATAGTAAGAGAAAAGGATAAAATTCACAAGATTATCTCAATAGTTGCAGAAAATGTACTGGACAAAATGTGTTGTTGCAGAAAAAGTATTGGATAAAATGTAGCACCTTTTTAAATTAAAAACAAACAAAACAAAAATCCAAACAAATTAGAAATACAAAAAAGTTTATAGTCAACCTATAAAGGACATCTATGAAAAGCTTAACTAACATCACAATAGTAGAAAAATACTGAATATTTCTGCCTAATTTCAGGCAGAAGACAAGAATAACTGTTTTCATCTTTCCTTCAATATTATAGAACAATTTCTAGACAAATAGTAAATAAAAAGGCAGAAAAATAAGAAAGAGTAAAACCAATCGCATTTTCAAATGACCTGCTATACACAGAAAATTCTACAAAATTGCTACACACACATGCACATACACAAACCACTAAAATTAATAAATTAATTTGGCCAGTTTGCAGGCTAAAACTTAATATACAAAAATCAGTTATATTTCTAACAATTTGCAATAAATAATCCAAATCTGACATTAGGAAAGTACATTTAGTATAATACCAAACATAATAAATTTCTTAAGAATAAATTTAGCAAAAGAAATGTAAAGCATTGTAGCCAAAATAAAAGACCTAAATAAATAAAAAATATTTCATGTTCATAGGCTGGGGTGATAAAAATAAAATTGATGGTAGTTATTGCAGTCTTAAGAATATACTAAAAACCATTGAATTGTTCAATGTAAATGAATGAACTAGGCACACACCTATAATCCTCATACTCAGAAGGCTGAGATAGGAGAAGCCTGAGTTCAAGCCCAAGCTGGCAACATAGTGAATTCAAGATCGGCCTGGACCATATAGTAAGACCCTGTCTTCTATTGTCTTTATCTCATAAAAAAGAAAGAAAGAAAGAAAGAAAGAAAGAAAGAAAGAAAGAAAGAAAGAAAGAGATAGAGATAGAGAAATAGGTGGCATGGTCTGAATATTTAGTTCACCAAAATTTCATATATTGAAATTTTAACCCCCAAGGTATTGGTATTAGGAAGTAAGGCTATTGGTGAAGTGGTTAGGCTATGAAGGAAAAGTTCTCAAGAATGAGATTAATGCCTTTACAAAATAGGCAAAGAGAACTGCTGAATCTCTTTCCTTCTGTAAATGTACAGCAAAAAGATGTCCATTTAGCTGGGAATAGGACCTTCATTAGACAGCAAACTTGTTGGTTCTTTGATTTTGGATTTCTTGACTTCCAGAACTGTGGGAAATAGATTTTTCTTGTTTATAAGCTACTCAATTGAAGGTTTTATGTTGCAGCAAACCAAATGGGCTAAAATATATGATATGTGGATTAGGTCTCAATGAAGCTATCAAAATTATCTGAGTTTTAGTTCATTATTCATCTATGTTCCACAATATAAGGCTTCCATGTACCTTCCAAATGCTGGTTAAGGAAATACAGAGGTAAAAGTTAAAGTCTCTGTTCCAAAACACCAATATAATCAGGTCAATAGAGAAGTAAAGTGTCAAGTCCATCTTCATGAGATGAGAAGAATGTTAGCATTTAATGAGCATAGAAAGATACTGAAATAAGAATGATATATATATATCAGCCTGGGGTTGAAAGATTAGGGAAAGTTTCCTCAAAAGAGAAACATGTAAACTGATTCTAACCACCCTAACAATAAGATAGAAATAGCTGTTGAATGAAGTGCAAAGACAGGCAGAAATGAGAATCCAGGGCTTATTCTTTGCATATGACTAGGACACCTGATTTAAAGGCAGAAAGGTTGACTGAAGAGAGCCAAGAGGAAGTCAGGACTGTATTCTAACAGATATTCTATTCCACTGTGACAAATTTACACTATTATGCAACAGAAAATTAGTTTGGTTTGGTTTTGAAGATTAGACATTATCAGATCTGTTTTTCAAATACCATTTTGGTTGCAAAAAGGAGAAATTTAGTTATATGAGGCAAATTTGGTAGACAATATTTTCTGTAATTCGATTAAGTAATGGTAATGGAGAGCGTAAGAGATGGGTTTGGAGATAGGTATAAGATAGAATGATTTGTGGTGCCAGAAGACTGTACATAGCTATTAAGGATGAGGAAGGACTTAGACTTATCTCCAAGTTTCTAACTTTGAAAACTACATTTGCTAATGATACACATTCATCATGATAATAGTGCTGAAAGAAGATGAAATTAAGGAGAATGAGGAAAATGAGAAAATTTGATTGAAAACTTATTGGAAAATGAAAAATTTATTTGAGAACTTGTTTTTAATGTGCTGCAGTGACATCATAGTACACAAGTCCGGAAGTCAGATGGAAAAGAAGAAACGCAAATCCAGAGAAAGATTTTTCAGGAGAAAGAATATATGTATATTTCTAGTTTTCACAAGGTCATTTTCAGATTTCATTTTTAATGTGAAATTTTTTTGGAAAATAATAGAGCAATCATAGCAAAAAAAGATAGCCATATAGCTGGTTTCTCTTGATTCATTGTGGGGAAAGTTTTGTGCTAATAATTTTCTGGACAATGTTTCATGCCTATATCTTACACCCTAAACAACTGCTGTGAATATAGCAATAAGCAATGTGCTAATTAATGTTACTCTCCTATTGACTTGTTGTGAAATTCTGTTTTACTTTAATTTCTTACTTTTCTTCTGTTTAAAATAAAAAAAGAAGCCGGGCATGGTGGCACACGCCTTTAATCCCAGCACTCGGGAGGCTGAGGTAGGCGGAGCGTTGTTAGTTCGAGGCCGGCCTGGGCTACAACGCGAGCGCAAGGCTGGCCTGAGCTACATAGTGCGACCCTGCCTCAAAAAACCAGGGCCGGGAGTTTGGCTCAGTGCCTTAAGCGCCTGCTCTGGCAGGCACGAGGTTGTGAGTTCAATCCCTGGTGCGGAAAAAAATAAAAAAATAAAATAAAATAAAAAAAGAAAGAATATATATATATATATATAGTCATTTAACAAATTAATTGGGAAAAATATCAATAGAAGGATTGTCCCACAAAGGCAGAGAATAAAACCTATGAAAAATAAAATTTAATGCTTAAAGAAAGTTTTTTACTCACTATTTATGTACTAAAAGCAAGATAATGCTATAAAATTCAGGTATCTTATTTCTAAAATGAGTATAATAAAGAAATAGGAAATTAGACTATTTATGAATTTTGGTATACAGTCTGACATATAAATAGTAACTCATTTCCCCTTCCCTTATGGCATGAATATTCAGTTATTCAATTAATATTTTTGATATCAGTAATATATTAGGTATGGGCATTAAACCTAAGGGTTCCTATCTTCATAAAGTCACAGTAATAGGAACTTGGGAGGCTGACCAAGCATAAGACTTCATTTACTAAGCAAAAGTGATTAACCTAAGAGGGTGGGTAAGATATAACTAAAAACATCCTTGTATTTATAGGCAGACCTTTAGAAAAAAGAGTTTCCTTTTCCATTGCATTTTCTAAGCCAAAGACACTAGTTAACATCTTGGATACCAAGTGTTATAGTGTGGTCGGTCCTGTGCACTCCCCAAATCCTCGTATAATTGTGGCATGGTCGGGGCTGAGTCTGGCATTTGTGACTGGTTTGTTGTCTGGTCCTGGGATTGGCAATGTGAGTGTTGCACCTGCCCAAGGGTGGAGCCGACTTGCAGAGTAAAATGGGAGAGGACAGGTATTCCTCTCTCTTTCTCTCTTGCCAGTGTGCTTTGCTGTTTGGTGGCCTCCATGAGCAGCTGCCCCATACCACACTGCCTTAGAGCCAACTAAGTATGGACTGAAACTCCCGAGAAACTGTAACAAATAAACTTTTTCTTCCCTAATTTTGGGCATCAGGTATTTTGTCTCAGCAATGAGTGAAAAGTAACTAAAACAGAATTTGGTACCAGAGGAGTGGGGTCATTGCTATTATTAAACCTGACCATGTGGTTCAAGAATCTTTGGAAATGGCTTGTGGGAAGAGTTTGGAAAGGTTCAGAGATGTCGCCTGAATGCATAGATGTGGAACAATTTAGGCTTTACTGTATGGGAGATTCTGCTCAGAGCTCAGAAGACCAGAAGGCTGATAAAAAGCCTGCCAGTAAAGAACAGGTTTGGGAGGTTTATGCTCGGAAGAAGGACTGCATTGGTTGTTGTACTCCACACAATATGTGTTACAGCTTGGCAGAAAGTTTGTCTGCATTCTACCCATGCCCAGAGAAGTTGCCCGAGACTGAGATTAAGGGCAAAGGGCTGATTAGTCTAGAAAAAAAATTATAAGGCAGCCAAATGTTGAAATGGTGGCCTGGCTACTGTGGGGGGCTCTTAACCAGATTTATGTTGGGAATCAAGAGCAAAAAGCCCAGCATGGTGATTTAAAATGTTGTGAGTTTGGCTGGGAAGTTGTGGACTGTAAAGATAGAACTGACACCTTAATTGTTGAGAAGGAATAAAGGAATAACAAAATGGCCTGGGGGCATCCCAGAAAGAAGCAGGCCTCTACCCTTTGCGACCTCAGACCTTCAAAAGTGAAAGAGTTTGCTTGGAGGAAAAAGCCACAGAGTGCCATGTTCCAGAGTGGTGACAGAGGCCACAGGAGGTTTCAAAATGGCAGTGGCCACATCAGATCCCAGAATGGCAGTGGCATAGAGAAGCTGTTCCTCACAATCAGGTTCAGAGAACTCAGCGATCAAGGCAGTTGATCCCTACAGCTGAGAGAGAGGAAAGCCTGGCTACTGCTCCAGCTGGCAGAAGACCTTGGTGCCATCCACGTGGCACTGGTTTTAGGTGCAAGAAAAATACATAGAATCTAAGTCTAAGACATCTTCCACCCCACCTGCAGTGGGCAATGTGTAAAGATGTAAGGTTTGAAAAAACCAGGAATGTGGATCATCCAAGGAAATCTATGTAAGTTAAAACCCCTGGAAGTGCCACAGGAGTGGAGTCACTTAAGCCTTTTGGAGTTTGCAACCAGATTGCTTCAGATGCTGAGCATAGAACTCCAGGACTTCATGTTTGCCCTGCTGGATTTTGGACTTGCTTTGGTTCCAATGCTTTGTATTCCCCTATTTGCAACTTTTGGCATGGTAATGTTTATCTTGTGCCTTTATATGTTGGAAGTGCTTAACCTTGTTTTCATTTGTACAGGGGGTTACAAATAAGAGCTTGCCATAGATCTCAGAGGAGATTTAGGACTTGGAGTTTTCAGCAATGCTGAAACTTTTAGGACTTCAGCAACTCTTCAAGATGAACTAAATGTCTTTTGTATTAAGGATGTACATGAGTCTTTGGGGGGCCAGGGGTGGAATGTTATAATGTGGTCAGTCCTGTGTCCCCCCAAATCCTCATAATTGTGGCATGGATGGGGCTGACTCTGGTATTCATGATTGGTTTGCTGTCTGGCGCTGAGATTGGCGATGTGAATGCTGCACACACCCAGAGGTGGAGTCAACTTACAGGGTAAGGTGGGAGGAACACAGGTCTTCCCCTCTCTTTCTCTCTCATCAGCATTCTTTACTGTTTGGTGATCACCATGAATGGCTGTCCTGCCATGCCACACTGCCTTGGAGCCAACTGAGTATGAACTAAAACTCCCAAGAAACTCTAAGAAATAAACCTTTCCTTCCCTAATTTTGCATGTCAGGTATTTTGTCTCAGCAATGAGTAAAAAGTAACCAAGACACCAAGCAAGCAAGGACTCCCATAGACAGAAGCCATCCCAGCCCAGAGGTCAGTAGAGTGATAGAAAACATCAGTGCTATCACTGATGTTGAATGTACTGGTTAAGCCAGCACATTCAACCATAATTGAAGAGTGACCATGACTGAATTCCAGGTTCAATCAGCAATATATCATGACACACATGTTTTTGCTGTATTTTTCTTATTATACTACTCACAACTAAAAGAACTTTGTTTCATATACCCTGCTGCATTAGTTACTTTTCTCTCACTGCTGGGACAAAATACCTGACACCCAAAATTAAAGAAGAAAAGGTTTATTTAGCTCACAGTTAGTGGGGTTTTCAGTCCATAATCAGATGGCTGTAAGGCAGGGTGGCATGGCACAGGGGCAGACATTTATGGCACTAGTAGATACCAAAGGCAACAAGAGCAAAAAGGGAAAAGCACATTTCCTTCCCTCCCTTATATTGCATGCTGGTTACCTGCCCCAGGTCAAGTTCAGCACTTACATCACCAATCCCAGCACTAGACAATAAACAAATCACAAAAGCTAGATTTAACAGCCTTTGAAAGGCCCACCCCCACGACCACATGAGGCATTGTGTGGTCATCTAGACACAAACTACATCTTTCCAGCTCCCTAAAGGTCCTTTGACTTCTAAAATCCTTGGTCTATGGAATATTATGGCCATTGAAAGAATTCTACACCCTAGAACAGATTTCTCAGGACTTAGTATAAGCTTTGCCACTTGTAATGTGGACACATCTATCCAGAAACCATGGAACATGCAATCATTAAGAACCTAAGTTGACAGTGGACTAACAACCATGTATTATGATATACAGCATCTCATTCTCCACATTTGGAGACTTACAGTAAAATATGAGAATCAGTATATTTAGGAGACCAGAAAGGAGGTAGTAAGAAGAAAGTTCCTGCATTTAGTTCGAGACACTAATCTGTTTTATAAAAAAAATTATCCTCTTGAGTTTGCCATCATGATATCAATCTATTTAAAAATCATCTATTACAGAGAATGAAAGACAGAGCAAGTCACAGTGATACGAAGGTACAAGTATTGTCAGGCGAGCATTTCATGTTAACAAAATCGCTTTTTACAAAGCACATATTATATAAAGTGGGCTTTGAGAATAAGAATCGCATATTACAATAAAACTATAATTTAAGAGGACTCTTGTTTTCTTTTAAGTGCATTCTCTTTTTGTTGGTAGTCTTAAGGTCTTTTGCAGTCTCATCATTGGGTCTTTCTTCCTTTTCAATGAAATTCTCCAATAATTGTTTTTATCCTGTTTGGGGTATGAATAGCTTGTGAGTTTACCAAAGTATACAGAGCGAGGGTTAAGTGTGAATGGAAGTGGTAAATAAAATAACAAGTGGGCCATAAGCAGACCAAAATAAATGTTACATTGACTTAAAGCATGCTACCAGATACAGCTTGTCACGCACCATAAAGAGGTTTTCACATGAGTCTGAAAGTAATTGATTTACTAAGGTCTCTGTTCAGTCAAACCATTCTGCTAATGTTAATCTGTATTTTTAGCTACTTGCCAGTGCTATCAACATAATCTTACCTCTACCTTGGATCAACAGGCATTATATATTCATGAGGAATACACAATCTAGACACCTCACATTCACAGTTTACAATAGTTTGTGTTCCTATGATAATCCAGTGCTGCCACTGATCCGACAAATGGATGAATTTAGCCAGTAATACAGCAGTGGTACTGGTACCAGACCCAGTCCATGTCTGAGGGATTGGAGACCTCTGTGTTATAGCATGCACAACAGACTATGAAAAGCCATAAGGTCTGGTGCCTCTTAACTTGCTTCAGTTTCTGTCTTTCACCATAAATAAGATGCTCTATGGAGAATGACTCCAAGTTCTTAGATTTCTCTTATCTGCTTTATTAGTTGCTACATGTTTTCCATGTACTATTGCTCCACTCAGCCAGGTGCCCTTGCTATAGTGACAATCACCATCCAGCTTGACAAGTCAGACAGAGTAATTGCAAGTTGTGTTGCCAATCACTACAGGACACTGGCAGGTGCTTCACATTTAGACAAGATTATAAAGGAAGGGTCAGAGATAGGAAAGTCATTTTGTGCTCTCAGGATATTTAAGCCAGTAATCAGCTTGTATCATGCTTAACACAGAATGGACACTCAGTAAATGCTTGCTGATGAAAAGGATGCATGATCATAGAAGACAATCAATTAACTTGGCACATTAAACAGGAAAGATGGTCCATT
>RJWM01026509.1:7528-28063 GCA_004363535.1 Dasyprocta punctata
ACTGAGAAAGACAAGGGATGGACAGAGCCCGGTATTGGATGTGACATTATGAGGATTCTGGAGTCCGAAGAACCAAGACAAAAATAGCAGTGAAGATGGGACAGGAGATGACAGGGAGGCAGATTAGCAGATGACTGCATTTGGCAAGGGTCCTGTGTCCTCTGGTTCTATGGCACGTGATTAGAGGGGCCAGAACTTGGGTACAGAAAGGGCACAGAATTCACCTGCATGGTGTGAGGGTGTGGGACAAGGTCCAGACTCTGCCTGAAAAGCTGCAGGGGAGACAATGCTGCCAGGACAGAGGCCGGTGAAGCACAGGGTCCGGGTATTCAGAGCCTTCTGAAGATGAGTCTGGGTTATGAGCAACCTGCGGCTGTCAGGCTGCTACAGCCTTAGCCTTGGTCTTCTCCTGGCAAGGGTATACAACCACCTGGAATTATTACCTCACTTTTTGGAAGAAGTCAAGGTCAGGGATAGGGAGATTTTTATGAATCATATGGCTTAGAAAAAGAATGATTTAGTTATCCTGACTTGGTAGCAGTTTGCAGAGAGAAGCCAGATAGCTCACATCACTGAGAAAAACAAAAAGTGGGCCTCGTTTTAAACTTAAGCACTTTTCTTTTTGGAGACAGGCTATCATTATGTAGTCCAGGCTGGCCTTGAACTCACTCTGTAGCCCAGGCTGGCCTTGAACTCTTGGCAGTCCTTCTGTCTCAGTCTCCTGAGTGCTGGGATTACAGGCGTGCACTACCATGCCCAGCTCATGCACGTTTTGAATGCCCCACTGCATCCATAAGCTCGAGGTTGAGCTAGGCAAGTACAGTGCAAGGAGAGGGCCAACAGTTGTTGATGTCTGGCCCAAGGAGCTTAGTCTGCATAAGGAAAGGTTGTGGTTATGCATGGAGTTGCCAGATGAATTACAGAACGCCCAGTTATATTTCCATATACATGAGGCCTATTATACCAAAAATAGTCATCCTTTATGGGGAAACTCACTTATCACTGGGCTTCAATATCTTCATGTGCAAAATCTGGGTAGTCCTAGTCATATGATATGATAGGGTGCACTTTAAAAGGATTAGATCTTTTTTAAGGAGGAGAAAGGGAGACTTTTTTGAAAGCAAAAACAAGGAGCAAGGAGGGACTCTATACATCTCCAGGCTGCGACGCACAAGGAAGGTAGATGGTCATAGCTTTGCCAGGGAGGGCTCAGAGCATGCAGAATCCTGAGGTGGGGTGGGAGAACCCCGCTTGGTTGACAGCAAGCAACAGAGGCAGCAAGGGGAGGGTCCAGTCTGCCACAGGACAAGGCTTTCTCTTCAGTAGGGTGCCAAACTGTGTGGGGCTTCTCACAACACGACTGGTACTTGGCTGCAGCTCAGAAGGGAGACCTGTTCTTCCCCTGCAGCCTTAGCCGCGTGCCCTGAGCCCTGCTGATTGCCATAGCACTGCCCCAGGAGACAAGGATGAAATTTTATTGAGGATTGAAACAAACGCAAACCCTTTTGCCCATTGAATATCCTTGCCACACTTGTTGAAAGTGACTAATCATAGGTGTAGGCATTATTTTTGGACTCAGTTCTATTTCACCTATTATCTATCTATCATCTATCATCCATCTATTATCTATCTATCTATCTATCTATCCATCTATCTGTCTCTTTCTATGTATCTGCCTAGACTTGTTGCAACACCATACTGTCTTGATTGCTGTAGTTTGATACTAAGCTTTTAAATCAGAGATTGGTAATCTTTCATTTTTTTCTTCACTTTCAAGATAATTTTGATTTTCAGAGTTCCCTAGAGTGCCATATTTGAGGATCAGCTTTTGTATTTCTGCAAAAGGCTATTGGAATGTTGGTAAGAAATGCAGTTGAACATGTAGATACATTTAGGTAACGTTTTCATCTTAACAAAATTATGTTTTCCTTCTGTGGAAATAGGTTGTCTTTCTACTTACTTAGGTCTGTCTTCGTATTTTTTTTTTCAGAAGTGTTCTATAGTTCTGAGTGTGTAAGTTTTGCATCTCATTGGCTAAACTTGTTCTTAAGTATTTTACTCTTTTTTTTTTTTTTTTTTTTTTTTTTGCGGCACCGGGGATCCAACTCACAACCTCACACCTCCCAGGGCAGGCGCTTGAGCCACTGAGCCAAACTCCCGGCCCTGGTTTTTTGAGGCAGGGTCGCACTATGTAGCTCAGGCCGGCCTTGCACTCGCGTTGTAGCCCAGGCCGGCCTCGAACTCACAACGCTCCGCCTACCTCAGCCTCCCGAGTGCTGGGATTAAAGGCGTGCGCCACCACGCCCGGCAGTATTTTACTCTTTTAGTGATAGTGTAAATAGAATTATTTCCTTAATTTCCTTTTTGGATTGTTCATTGTTATTATGTAGAAACAGAATTGTGCCGGGAGTTTGGCTCAGTGACTTAAACGCCTCCCTGGCAGGCGTGAGGTTGTGAGTTTGATCCCCGGTGCCAAAACAAACAAACAAACAAACAAAAAAACATAAGTGTAGAAACACAACTGTATGTTGCATAATGATCTAGCATCCTAAAACTTTACTTAATTCATTTATTAGCTTTAGCAGCTTTTTGGTGCATTCTTTAGAATTTTCTGTACATAAGATCATGTCACCTGCAAGAACAGATAGTCTTAGTTGTACTTTTCCAAGTTGGATAGCTTTTATCTGTTTTTATTGTCTAGTTGCTTTGGCAGGAACTTCCAGTACACTGTTGATTCGAAATGATGAAAGCGGGAATCTTGTCTTGCTCATGATCTGTGGTGGTTAACGGATTAACTCGATAGGGGAACGCCCTGCTGAATTGAGTCAGCAGGGTCCTGGGAGTGGAAGACCCGCTTTTAAGGAGGATTGTTGTGGGAACCATATAAAAGGAGAATGGGAGGGCAGGATATCAACTGATTTTCCCTGGAACAGCTTCGCCGTGGCTGATTTTCCTTGGAGGAGCTTTGGCTATTCTCTTTGGAGGAGCTCTGGTCTTTGCATTTGCCTTGGGCATCGTCTCCTGGCTTTCAGCACAGACTCTTCAGTTCCCAGCACCGGCCTTGCAGCCTGCCAGTTCAGACTCTAGCTTCCAAAGCCGACTCTTGGACTTCCTGGCGCAGCCCCTTGGTCTTCAGTCTCAGATCCTCCAGCCTCTGGATCTTTTGGATCTCTAGTGCTTGGACAGATCCTTTGCACTCTTTTGTGTTTTGCATTTGACTCTGTGATCTATGAGCAGCCATTGTAGGCCAATCTTTTTTTTTTTTTAACAAGGTCTTGGTATGTGGTTCAGGCTGGCTTTGAACTCCCTTATGTAGCCTAGGCTGGCCTTGAACTCATGGCAATCCTCCTACGTCTGCCTCCTGAGTGCTGGAATTACATGCCTGTGCCACCATGCCTGGCTTATTGTAGGCCAATCTTGTAAATTTCTGTGTCCTACATTAAATCCGATTTAGAGCATGTGCAGTCTTCTTAGGAGCCTTGCCCCAGCCATGCAAGCTCTTGTAACTCTGATGAATACATGATCTCAGGGAGAAAAATGTCATTCTTTCATCGTTAAATATGATGCTTATCGTGGGTTTTTCATAATTGCCTGTATTTGGGTTGAAGATATTCCCTTCTTTCCAAGTTTTCTGGGTGTTTTTTCATGAAAAATTGTTGGATTTTGTCAAATGTTTTTTCTGCATCTTTTGAGTTACTGTGTAGTTTGTTTCTTTTCGTTAATGTGGTGTGTTACATCCATTTCTTTTCACTGTTGGACAATTCTCACATTCCTGGGATGAATGACATTTGATTATGTTGCATAAGTCTTTCAATGTACTACCTTCGGGGATTGTTATGGTTCGTATCTAGATGTTCCCCAAGAGCCTCATGTACTCACAGGTGGGGCTTTTAGAAGGTGACTTGATTATGCTTATAGGTGACTTGCTGTAAGGAGTTGGGGTCTGGTAGGAAGAGGTGGGTCATTGGGGTGTGGTCCAGAAGGATTTGTCTTCTTCCCTTGCTCCTCCTTTGATTCCTCTCTGCTTCCTCTCAGGCCATGAGCATCTTTCCTCCATCAGGCTCCTCTGCTGTGCCCCCTCACCTTGAAGCCAGCTGACTATGGACTGAAACCTCTACAGACTGTGAGCTGGAATAAACCTTTCCTCCTTTGAATTGCAGGCATCAGGCATCTTGTCTTAGTGATGAAGAAGGTGACTAAGACAGGTATATTGGTCTATAATTTTGTTTTCTTGAGTTGTCTTTGCTTTTCCTTGTATCATGGTAATGTTAGCCCCATAGAATGAATTAATAAGTGTTCCTTTCTCTGTTATTATTTTAAGGAAGAGTATGACAGGTATTGAATTCTTTTTTTTAAATGTTTGGATTTTTTTTGTCTTTTGAGACAGAGTTTTACTATACAGTTCAGGCTGGCCTTGAATTCATTTTGTAGTCCAGGCTGGCCTCGAACTCACAGTGATCCTCCTGCCTCAGCCTCCCCAGTGCTGGGATAACAGGTGTGTGCCACCATGCCTGGCAAATGTTTGGACTGAATTCACCAGTGAAACCATCTGGTCTTGGGCTTTTCGTTGTTCTGAGATGTTTTGACAACAGATTCAGTCTTTTTACTTGTTATGGGCCTATACAGAATTTCTGTTTCTTCATGAGTCAGTTTTCTTACTTTATTTCTAAGAATTTAAAAACAGTGAGTTTAGTGCATAAATCCAACAACGTTTCATGGAAAAACATTCAAAAAACTTGGAAAGAAGGGAATATCCTCAACCCGAATAGAGGCAATTATGAAAAACCCATGATGAGCATCAGATTTATGATAAAAGAATGACATCTTTCTCCCTAAGATCATGTATTCATCAGTGTTACAAAATAAGTGAGTCCAAAAAACTATTGGATACTTTGTGAGATGAATTTGAGACACAACTCCTTTCATTCCTGGACTTCATAAGCCCTTTTCTAAGATCATTTAATTTTGGTGTACAGTTATTCACAGTAGTCTCTTGCAATCTTAAAAAAATCTTGGTGGGTTGCAGGTTAGCTTAGTGGTAGATCATTTGCCTAGTATATGTAAGGCACTGGGTTCAGTAGTAATGTTTCCCTTTCTGGTTTCCTGTTCTGATTTTAGTAATCCAAGTCTTCTCTCCCTTTTAAGTATAGAATTGGTATTTCTTCTCTGTTCCCATATTGCGGAGAAAGAACAATCTTGTAGGCTTCCACATGTACCCTTCACTATAGTGGTACAGGAACCAGTATGAAGAGTCTGCCTCTATGAAGAGCATCACTGTCAGGGTGTGTTTCCTCGGCTGCTTCTCCCATGGTTGGGTACAGTCTCAAGTACTCTAGAGCAGCAGTTCACAGCAAGAGATGCAGTAGTTTCATTGCGAATCCGAACAGCTGCCCTGCAAGTTCCACAGAGCTCCTTGCCACCTGGTTCCCCACCATGGCCTACATTCACAGTATCCTGAGTGGGTCCAAAGAACTAGGGGATACTCTGTGAGATGAATTTGAGACACAACTCCCTTCATAGCTGGACTTCATAGGCTCTTTTCTAAGCAGAGAAATTCTGGTCTTTTACATGTTTCGTTAGATTGATTCTTAAATATTTCATTTTTTTAGATTCTATTGTAAAAGGTGTTGTTTCTTTAATTTCTCTCTCAGTGCAATTGCTATTCGTGTATAAAAATGCTATTGATTTTTGAGTATTGACCTTGTAACCAGCTACGTTGCTAAATCTTATTAAATCTAGAAATCTCTTGATGGAGTTCTTAGGATCCTCTAGGTAGAGTATCATGTCATCTGCAAATAATGCTAGTTTAACTTCTTCCTTTCCTATCTTTATTCCTTTTATTTCTTTCTCTTGTCTAATTGCTCTAGCTAAAGTTTCCAGAACTATGTTGAATAAGAGTGGAGAGAGTGGACATCCTTGTCTTGTTCCTGATTTTAAAGTGAAAGCTTTCATTTAATATGATGTTAGCTATCGGTTTGTTGTAGATAGCTTTTATCAGATTAAGATAAAGGCCATCTATTCCAATTTTCTGTAGAGGTTTTTTTTTATGATGAGTGTTAGGGTTTATACATTGTGTCAACTTGAGAAGTGTAGCAGCTTAATTAAGTAAGGCAGCAGCTCTACATCCTGGGGTGTAGAGCATAAGCAGTTACCTGGCCATTGTGTCAATTTGAGAAGGCCAAAAGTTTAGCTGAGAGACTCAGCAGGGAGCCAGAGTTCTTACTTTGTAAACATCCTCATCCTGTGCAAAGGAAGGCAAGGATGTTTGTGAATGCTACACCTACCCTGGGGGGGGGTGTCCTGTGTACTATATAAAGGAGGAGAAGAGGCTTGCTCTTGCTCCTTTTACTTTGGCTGCTTTTGTTCGGTTGCTGCCTTGAAGTGCTGTCCCCGTGCCATGCCACCCTGCCTTGGAGCCAGCTGATTGTGGACTGAAACCTCCAAAAACTGTAAGCTAAATAAACCTTTCCTTCCCTAGTTTGTGTGTCAGGTGTTTTGTCTCAGCAACGAGTAAAAAGTAACCAAGACAATGAGTGGGTGCTGGACTTTATCAAAAGCTTTTTCTGCATCTATTGAAATAATCATATGACTTTTATCCTTGGCTCTGTTAATATGATGTATTACACTTATGGATTTACGTATGTTGAACCATCCCTGCATCCCTGGGATGAATCCCACTTGCTCATGGTGTACAATCTTTTTGATGATTTGCTGCAGTCTATTTGCCCGTATCTTATTAAGAATTTTTGCATCAGTGTTCATTAGGGAGATTGGCCTGTAATTCTCTTTCTTAGTTGGATCCTTCTCTGGTTTTGGAATCAGAGTAATGCTTACCTCCAAAAATGAATTTGGGAGTATTGCTTCCTCTTCAATTTCATTAAAGAGTTTGAAAAGTAGTGGTGTTAGATCTTCACTAAATTTTTTGTAGAATTCAGCAGTAAACCCATCAGGGCCAGGGCTCTTCTTTGTTGATAATTTTCTAATTACATTTTTAATTGCATTTATTGATATTGGGTTATTTAAGATTTTTATATCATTTTGATTGAGCTTTGGTAATTCACATGTATCTAAGAATCTGTCCATTTCTTCTATGTTTTCCATCTTATTAGAATACAAGTTCTCAAAGTAAGTATAAATAATTTTCTGAAGTTCAACTGGGTCTGTTGTGATTTCACCCTTTTCATTCCTAATTGCATGAATTTGAGTCCTTTCTTTCCTTTTTTTGATAAGGTTGGCTAAGGGTTTATCAGTTTTATTTAATCTTTCAAAGAACCAACTCCTCTATTCATTGATTCTTTGTATTGTTTTTTTAGTCTCCAGTGTGTTAATTTCTTCTCTGATCCTTATAATTTCCTCCCTTGTATGAGCTTTTAGTTTAGTCTGCTGTTCTTTTTCTAGAAGTTTGAGACTAAACATTAGGTTATTAATATGAGCTTGTTCTGTTTTCCTGATATGGGTATTTGGTGCTATAAATTTCCCTCTTAAGACTGCTTTCATTGTGTCCCACAAGTTCCAGTATGTTGTATTATCATTGTCATTCAACTGTAAAAACTGTCTAATTTCTTCTTTAATTTCATCTGTGACCCATCAATTGTTCAGTAGTGTGCTATTTAATTTTCATGTGTTAATAAAGTTCTTTTGGTTTCCTTTAGCATGGATTTCCAATTTCAATGCACTGTGGTCTGATAATACGCATGGGATAATTTCAATTCCTTTACATTTGCTTAAACCTGTTCTATGAACCGGTATATGGTCTATTTTGGAGAATGTCCCACGTGCGGCTGAAAAGAATGTGTATTCTGATGTCGTAGGGTGGAAGACTCTATAGATATCTACTAAGTCCATTTGCTCAAAAGTTTGATTTAATTCTAATACTTCATTGTTGGTTTTTTGTCTAGTTGATCTGTCTTTTTGTGACAGTGAGGTATTGAGGTCTCCCAATACAATTGTATTAAAGCTTATTTGATTTTTCATGTCCATTAATAATTGTTTTATGTAACTGGGTGCACTAGTATTTGTTGCATATATATTTATGACTGTTATCTCTTCCTCTTGGATTGTTCCCTTTACCATGATATAATCACCTTCTTTGTCTCTCTTAATTAGTCTTGGCTTAAAATTAACTTTGTCTGCAAATAGAATAGCTACCTGCTTTTTTCTGCATTCCTGTTGCATGGAGTATTGTTTTCCATCCTTTGACTTTCAGTCTATGGGTATCTTTTTGAATTAACTGTGTTTCTTGTATACAGCATATTGTTGGATCTTGCTTCTTGATCCATTCTGCCAGTCTATGTCTTTTGACTGGTGAATTGAGACCATTAACATTGATGGTTAAAACTGATACACGTTGACTTATCCTTATCATGTTGCTTTCTATTATTGGCTCCCCCCTTTTTTTGCTTCCCTTTAATTGTTTGCTTTTCCTGGTGGATTGCTTCTATTGAGGTTCATGGAGCTGTAATACTTATCACCCCTTTCTAATATGTCCTTCAAAACATTTTTGAGTGCTGGTTTAGTGGTTGTGAATTTCCTCAAACGTTGCTTATCATGGAAGTATTTTGTTTCTCCCTCTAGTCTGAAAGATAGTTTTGCAGGATACATCAATCTGGGTTGAAAGTTGTTTTCTTTTAGAATTTGGAGTACTTTACTCCAAGCTCTCCTTGACTTGAGAGTTTGTGCTGAGAAGTCCACTGTAATTCTGATGGGCTTTCCTTTATAGGTGATTTGTTTCTTTTCCCTAACAGCTTTTAAAATTTTATTCTTGTGTTGAATTTCTGGAATCTTGACTATGATATGCCTGGAAGTAGATTTTTTTTATCATTGCTAATTGGAGTTCTATATGCCTCACATATTTGTATGTCAAATTCTTTTTCTCTACCAGGAAAGTTTTCTGACACGATGTCTGTAAGGATGTTTTTAATGTCATTTGTAGTATCTCCTGCTTGTTCACTGACTCCAATTAATCTTATTTTTCTTTGTCTCATCAAGCAGCTGCTGGATTGATTTCTCATGTTCCCTTGCTAGTTTTGAGAAATCTTTCTTTTCCTGGTCACTAACTGCAAGTCTGTCTTCAGTATCTGAGATCCTGTCCTCGCATTGGTCTAATCTGCTTTGAACACTTTCAGTGGAGTTTCTATTCTCCTGAATATCTGCTTGAGTCTGCTTTATGCAATCCGTTTGCTTCCTGTGTTGTATTTCTATAATTTGCTTAAGCTCGTTTATTTTTTTGTCTGTGTCTGCTCTAACCTCACTAAGCATGGTATGTATTTTTGGTAATCTCTGTGGTTATTTGAGAGATTATTTCTGATTTCATTTTTTCCAAAGCCTCATCCAATTGCTTTGTTACCACTTCGGAAAAACCTGGTGGGCAGCTTTCGGATTTTCCAGCCTCATTGCCCCCTGGGTTTGTCTTTGGTGAACTGGGTGTCAGAGGTTGTGACCTGTTTAAATGTCTTCTCATTTCTTCTCTTTTTTAGTTTAATTCCTAGAGTGATACCTGTTAGTTGCCTGCAGTGGATTACTTTAATGGTGGTATTAAGGACTTCCAGGTGATAAGCACTTCCTGGAGATATCTTCCAGGTGTAGCTGGTTCCTGGGCTCCGAGTCTATTGGAAAATCCCACCTCCTCAGTTTGTCAGAGATGAGAAACCACTGCTCACCCA
The DNA here is from genome assembly GCA_004363535.1 of Dasyprocta punctata. NCBI lineage: Eukaryota > Metazoa > Chordata > Mammalia > Rodentia > Dasyproctidae > Dasyprocta > Dasyprocta punctata. The sequence goes on from RJWM01026509.1 coordinate 17,191, forward strand.
GCCCAGTCCCTGGTTCTTTATCACTGTGCGTCTGCTCTCTCTGGGACCCCCAGTCAATCTCAGTCCTGGACCATCAGAGCCAACAGCTATCTAGATTAATCGAGTTAATTCTGGCTGCAGTGGCACCCACAGCACCAAACACAGTCAACAAAACAGTAAACTGAGCCAACCCCTGATTTGCAATCCCCAACCACATAAACTAAATTTGTAACCATACATCAGAATACAAAGCAGTCATATACAGTACATAGGTTCATAGAATGTCAATTCTGTCCCCAAGGGTCAGGACCCAAAATGAATTTAACAGAAAGCAGAGACGTGAAAAAAGAGAAAGAGATTGTAAATAGGTTGGAGGGCAAAGATGGGTCCCACCAATTAAGGAAATTGCTGCAAAGAACTGAGAAAAAAAAAGAGAGCCGGAAGAGAAAGAAAGAAAGAAAGAAAGAAAGAAAGAAAGAAAGAAAGAAAGAAAGAAAGAAAGAAAGAAAAAAGTCCACTTCTAGGGTTCTCTCTGCTTAAAAAAAATAGGTCTTGAAATCTTCAATTTCTCTGTAATATTTTCTAGTTTTCTCTATATAGGTCTTGTAAATTTTGTGATGAGATTTATCACTAGTTCATATTTTGATGTTCTTGTAAAAATTTTTTTTTGTTTTTGTGTTTCACCATTAAATACAGTTGCTTTTCAATAAAAAAATCTTTCATCAGAGTTACTGGCTATATGAAATAAAGATTATACAAAATGAAAATAAAAGAAATTCATATTCAAGTCTTTTAAAAATAGATACCTCCTTTTCACAGTGAGCTTTTACCTTAGTAAACAGTCATGGATTTTTCTGGGGAATGTGTGACTGGCTGTGTCTGACTTCCAATTCAGTCAGCAGACTCTAGGCCCTGTGAACTGATTTCGATATGGACGCTGGGTGGGGAGGGTAGTTGTTTACTGCAGATGCTCACATTAGCCTCCTGCGTGCCTGCTCTCATTTTTGCCCTGTTGTAGAAAGCAACTGCTGCCCTAGTCAGCTGTCCATATGTCTGGACCCGGGAATATGACTATCTGTAACTTTGCGCCAGATCCTTAGCAGTCACATGAGCCTGACCCTCCCCCACCCCAACTTGTTGCCTACAGTGAGAATGATGCCCATCTTCCCTGGGTGGTTTTGCATCGTCATCTGGACTCTGCCACTTGAGAATCATACCATCTCCATTGACTGGCAGTTCTGTGCAACAGCTCTTGCCTCCAGCCATTGTCTTCCAAAAAGAGCCAACAGGGAGATTCTCTGAGATGGCAGTGCTAGTGAACATATGCCTTGTTAGCAGTGTCTTTTACGCCCTCCAAGGGAGAAGAGTTCAGAAGTAGGAACTCTGATCTCACGCAGTAAATCATATCTCATGCTCTACCTCATTGCCCTGGATCTTCTCACTAATTCCTAAATGTTCCGCCACAACAATTCCAGTACAGTAAGTCCCCAACTTACAAACATTCGAGTTGTGAACTTTTCCAGGTGTACCACATAAGATTCACTTTGTCGACTTACGAACGAATCTGACTTGTAAACAATTCTCCCAGAATGGAACTTGTGTGCAAGTCCAGGGCTTATTGTATCTCCATCTCTTTTCCTCTCAGCCCTTGTCCCAGCTTGAAAGAGCAACTTCAGCAGCAAATAGGCCACCCCAGGACAAGGAAACCTCATCATAGCTCTGTGCTCTGTGACAATGAGTCCGCCCACATATTCAGTGGTATTCTGCCCCCTGCCTTGTTGGCTCAATAGCCTCAAAATCCATTCCCACATGCCTTCCTTCACTTCAAGCAAGTCCTTCAGTTCCCTGGAATGCTTAGGTATCTCCTGCTCATACACAAACTAGACCTTCCTCCCATGCTGGGAGGTGCTGTGATCTTACAGAGCTGAGTGTTGCCCTATGCCCTGGTCCCACAATACAGAAAGGCAGCAGGACAGGTTTTGCCTGTGACAAGCAACATTTTAGGAGGTTGCTCCCTTGGATGAAGACTTTGCAAGATTCCCAGGAACACTAAGGTTGCTTCCAAGTTGCAAGGTGTGTCTTGACAGGGCTATGGGGGACCCTAGGCACCAAATATCCTCATGTTCATCAGCTCTCCAGTTCTCAGGGCTACAGCCTCCCAGGTTTTCTGTTCCATGCATGGACATAGAGACCTGTGCACCCCGAGCATGCTGTCTCCCTGCATTGGTTCCACACAGCAGTCATCACCCGGGCCTGATGTTCATCAGTCAGCCCCATGACCCCAGGAGAGGAGGTCTCCTTCTTCCCAGGGTTCCCTGCCCCCCACCACACCTAAAAGAGACCCAGCTCAGGCAATCATGGCAAGTGCTCAGAGCCCACTCAGCCACCAATTCACACCCAAAACTCAATAGCTTTAAGTGACCCTGATTCCAAGAAGAGGACAGGAGGAACTTGCCAGGGACATGACGGCCTCTCCTCAAAAGAGGCCTCAGGTACAAATGACATCCAAGAGAGACCGGCTCCACTCCAGCCCCCAACTACAGACACCACTCCTCTCCGGATGGGGGAGACCGCGGCCCTGGCTCAGAGCAGCCCTTCAGGCTGTGACACTGGGGCCCTTTCTCTCAAAGAGGGTGAAGCATGTGCATCTGGTCACCTGAGGAACTAGAGTCTCCTGGGCCACACATCTCCATCCCTTTCTGCCGCACCCAAGCTTCTGCGCAGACGTGGCCTCCAACCACACCTGGCTTGCTCTGTGGACCGGTGAAGGGCCAGGGGGTGAACTCAGGGGAAGGATGCAGGGCACCCGGAGAGCAGCCGTGGCGCTGTGAGAGGGCTGAGGTTGCATGGCATGTTAGAATCAGGGGCCAGGGCTCACAGAGGAGCCAGAGGATGACGTCTGGGAGTGAGGTGGGGAACGGGTCCCCATAGAGCAGGAAGGTCATCTGCCCTATCCAGGAGCAGGGCTGTGAGTGTGTGGCCCGCGGTGTCTAGGCAGGGGTCCCGGGGGACTCGCTGTGTGGGGCAGAGCCAGGGAAGGGTGGTGGAGGGGTTTGCTGCCTGCAGGGTGGGGAAGATCCTTCCCACACTGATTTCTGCAAGTGTACCACACGGAGCGTGCACGCAGATGGGTATAGGACGGGAAGGGAATTCGCAGTGAGCCTTCGAGGTGAAGAGAGCAGCTGCTGCCCCTGGCCTGGGCTCCTCCCTGGGAGAGGCACTTGTATACTTGCTTGGAAACCCTGTTCCCATGCTAAGGTACACTCTCGTGTACTTTGGAGCAGCAGTTCAAAGCAAAAGGTGCAATGATTTCATTGTGAATCCAAACAGCTTCTCTGCAAATGTCATGGAAACACATGCCATCTGGTCACCTACCATGGCCTTAGGAGAACAGTGAACTTCCTGCAAGAGCTACGGATGCGTTCAGGGTCCTGTGAAGCCCCCCATGTTGATTTCCACACCAAACATGAGAAGTCAAGTAATTTCCCTAGCACTTCTTCTCAGAAAGACAACTGGCTTTCAGGCAGTGTCCAAATTTGTGGACTTCACACAGGGTGTTGGACACTGGTGTCCCTTGAAGTGTATGGAGACAATGGCCACGTGAAGCTGAATGGAGATGGTTTCTTGTGCCATTTAGGGACTGTCAGACCGAGCTGTGGCACTGTACAAAAAGCCCAGAGAGGACACATTGAGAACCTGCTGGTCCAGAGGAAGCCAGAAGGTAAAGCTGGCTGACTGGTGACAAAGGACTCCACCACTTGAGAGTAACTGGATCTAAAGCCCGATCTTCCCTCCACTGTTCCCTCGGCGGACGCACTCCTCAGTACCCAGCCTGCTCCTCAGGTGCAGAGCTGCTGACTGCTATGCAGGATGAGGAGCTGTGCTGCTTGGCTCAAGGGGTGAGCAGGGGGAAGGGGGCAGGCAGCCATGGGAAGAGGACACAGACACTGTCACTGATGAAGGGAGACTGAGACTGTTGTGTCAGGAAGTCCTTCAGGCACCGAGAAAGGGCCCTTTCACAGCAGTGGAAGCCCAAGGTCCCCCTCAGCCCACAAGGCTGTGCACAGGCTGACAAAGTTGTCACGTGCTACCAAGATGTCAGCAGCCTTTAAGGACTGCACTTCAGCCCTGCGGTCCAGTGGCTGTGTTGGCTTTAGTTCCAGAATGTCTTTGGAGAAATATCAGAAGGCGGTGCTGACATAATGAGAGAGTATCTTTGGGGGTGCTTTGGTGACCCTTTAGGCTACAGTATTTTCCAAAAACCACATAGCAGGGAAGCTACAGAAATCATCTCAAAAAGGAATCCATCACTTTCATCCACGTGCCCACTGAGATTTGAAAAGCCACTGTGGCTTCCTAGCTCAATTAGCGCTCTTTCCTGCAAAGCTGACGTGTGTGTCCTCTATGAAAATATTTACAAGTTGGTTGAGACCAATGTTATGCAAAACAGAAGTGTTTCCCTTTCGAAAGATCAGAACTATTACACCTCCCAAAAAGCAGAAGGAAGTCCGGCTCTTACAATGAGGAGCCCGGGACAACGGTCAGCGAACCGGGCCAGTGTGGATGCCGGGGATTGGGTCCCCAAGGAGGACCACGCACTCCTAAAGTCTGGAGTTCGCACAGCCTGTTTACCTGTCACCAAGGAAGAGAGTGACACATGTCATACAGAGACATCCTCAACAATGGAGGAGAAGAGTGGACCTGCACTAGGGTGTGGGTGTGGGCGCAGGAGGGGCACCCGGCAGCTCCCCGCTGGCCCTGGATCTCTTCCTCCTCTCCCTCCAGATCTTCCTGTCGAACAGCTCTTTCTCGCGATGGCGCACCGGGGACCCTCGCAGAAACTTCTCCTCCGCGCCCTGGTAGTCGAGGCCCTCCAGGGCGGCGATGGAGCAGATCACGGCTTCTGGCAGCAGCACCTCCATCACCAGCCTCACTTTGTCCACTGCGCGCAGAGCCGCCACGGGGTCCTGCGTGCGCTCGTAGACGTGCTGCAAGTGTCGGGCCACAGTGACCAGCTGGTCGTCGTCCTCCAGGTACGTCTCCACGCAGACCAGGTACCTGTCCTCTCGCAAGAAGGCCTCCAGCCAGCGGGACGGCTTCCTGCCCTGCACGATGTCCAGCAGGTGGGCATCGGCACCCTTGGTCTTCACGATGAAGTCCACCAGCTTCTGGTTGGCGCGGTCCTGAGCGGACCGTGTGCGGTCAGGCAGCAGCCTCTTGCGGGGTAGCTTCCCACCCGGAGATGGGGAGGGGCGCGGTGAGGCCTCCTCCTCGGAGTCCTCCAGGTCGCTGTAGTTGACCTCAGGAAAGCGCAGGGGCAGTGGGCCGGGCCCCTCTCGCAGCGCCCTGCGGAGCGGGTAGCTGGCATCGGCTGCGTAGTATTCCAGGAAGGAGCCTCGGAAAGACCTTCGGGCTAGGCTTTCTCTGTAGTGGGCCACCAGGGAGAGGCACCAGGTGATGCTGGGCCCGAAGGCCCTGATGGCTCTGCTCAGGAGCTTTTCTTTCTCCTCACAGTCCAGGGGCTTCAACCTGCAAAGGGGCACCCGGATGCCACTGCGCTCCTGGCACAGGTTGGCCTCAATCAAGAGCACCCTGGCCGTCTGCTCACTGACGCTGACACTGGTGACCACTGCTGGCCAAAAGGGGAGCTCTGCACATTTGTACCACACCACGGAGCCTCTCGCGATGGGAGCTGGGATGCAGGCAGAGCCCAGGCTGGTGGCCGGGTCCTGGGGTATGGGGCCAACCCTTTGGGGCTGGGAGACGGCCTGTGCACGCTTTGCAGACCCAGCTGCTGGCAGGCCTTCCTCGCGGCCTGCTGCCTGGAGCTTCCTTTTCCTCTGTACCATGTGCAGTGAGCCACACAGCCCCGGGTCAGGGGATGTGGAGGACGCGGCCACCCCTTCCCAGCCTGGCTTCTGGGAGGCACCCTGGCCAGGGCCCTGTACATTGTGTGAGAAGGCGTGGCCCGAGGGGGACACTGCAGCCCAGAGTCCCGGGCTAGTGTTATGGGCCTCTGTGCTCAGTCCTCTGGCTGTGGGGGTCACGGCTCCTGCAGGCCAGGATGGAGCCCACTGCACCCCATGAGTGCAGGGGCCTCGCCTCACATCTAGGCGACACAGGGACACGACAGCCACGGTGCACGCCTTTCCCTGACCCTGGTCCTCAGCCTCATCTCGGGAGACTGCCAGGGTCTCTGGGCTCACACCGCTGCTGCTGCTGCTGGGAGGGGCTGGTTCTCGAATCCCAGGGGGAGCAGGGGACAAGGCCTTCCACTCCTGGCCTGTCTCCCTGTGCAGGGGGCCCTCCTTCCCTGAAGGTACCTGCAGGGTCCCCGAGTGTCCCCTTCTCCCACGCCAGCCCCGGGAGGCCCCTTTGCATCTCACTTGCTTTCGGGGAGGGTGTAGACTGGCTTGCTCTCCAGGAACCTTTTGAGGCCCCATGGTGACCCCTGGTGCAGGTCCTTGCCCTCCCTTACCCCACTGTGAGGTGTCCTTTAGCATCTCCAGGGACACCCTAAGGACTCTTCTGTCTCCTCTTTCCTTGCCCGGGGGGGCTGCGATCTTCCACTCTGTCCCTCCTGGGGGGACCATGGTTTCCATTTCAAATGTCCTTAGGGGCTTCACGGCTGTACTCTTTAACTTTCCCACCTACAGAGAGGATTAGCGTGTCTACAGAAGAGGTCTTTTTCCTCGTCTTTGTTTTGAAAGTCCCAGTCCAGGACAAGACATTTTCTGGCCACACATGTCCTCTCCTCTTGCACAGCAAGTACTAGATGTCGGAAGTGATTAAGGGAGAGCAGGACACCTGGCTGTCCACTGCTGCCAGTCATCCCTACCACTGTGCTTGTCCCACATCCTTGGCCTCCAGTCTGCAGAGGACTCGCCACGGCCACCGTCACCGCAGGCCGGTCTTCTCCCTGAGTCTCACAGAGATGCTTGCACTTGGGTTTTCAGTGGTGAGCTGGACGTGCACTGGGGGATGGAAGCGCAGAAACACAGGTATATCAGAGAGGAAAAGTCCTCAGTGGATGACAAACACCCTGCTGGTGAGAGTGAAGACAGATCAAATATGGAAATACCAAGCATGGGCTCTGCGCAGGGACCACACGAATGGCATGCACTTGGGGAAAGCACATGGCCAGTGCCAGAGGAGCTGTGCCATGTCATAAGTTCAAGTCTCCCAAATGTAGAGACTAGGCATTGCTGAGCATCTGCACAGAGCAGTGGGGGTGTTCTCTAGTGGTGAGGTATTTTGTGGCCCATGGGGTGCCTGTGGGCTTCTCCGGCTTTCCTGGAAGTGAGCAAACCATCCATTGTTTCCTTTCTGACAAAGTGCTGCCCTGTCCATGCACCCCAAGATGTCTGAGGCAACCTACTCCCTGCAGGAACTGGATGTCAGTACAGTGTCCTGGTCAGGATCTCACACCTGGAATCTGGGGTTCCTCTGGGGTCATCCAGGTGATTCCAGCTACCATTGTTAGTAGGGATCACTGGCCATGATCTGCGCCTCTATGCCCTGGTTTAAAGTGTTTGTTTCTGACACCAAATCTTTGATTCTTAAACGGAAACACCTGCCAGTACAGGGAGCGGCCCAGACGACTACGCTCATAAATGGCAACACTAAATGGTTGCATATGAATGCCTCCCGGATGGGAAAGGCTCACCCCATGCCAGGGGGACGCCCGGAGGGCGGCTTCCCAGCTGGCTGTCTGCACTCTTCACCCTACTGGCTGCCTCTGAGGTGCACTATTCTTCAGGGGAGCCTAGGGTACCCAGAGGAAAGGCCCATGGCCTGATGGTCACCTGGAAAGTCCAGAAGAGATAGGAATGAGAGCCAACTGGGTGGTGGCTTATTCGTCACTTCCCCTGTCCCATCCCCACAATGCAAGTCTTTGGAAATGGGTGATATCTTAATCTCATCCGTAACCTGGCTGTGGAGTTCATCCAATTCTGTCTTTTGCATTTTAAAAGATTTCCACCCTCTGATTCCTAGTGGTTGCTAATCTCCTCTGGGTCAAGACAGAAGGGACTACCCCATTTGTGACAGCATCAGTCTTGGATGCGTGGAATTCTTAGCAACTAGTCATCTCCTTGCGAAACAGGAATGGAGTGAATCTGAGTGCCAGGCAAAGCTTCTCAGGCTTATGGGAATGCGAAGTGTGTAGAAAGGTATGACAAGAAGGCAGTGTGTGACAGCCACTCACTCTGAGTTTGAGGATGTATGTGTTCCCAGCATACAACCTGCGCACCCTGGACCCCCTCATACATGGAGCATGTGAAAGCAGAGTTCTTCACACAGGAGCATACTGGGACACTGCTTCTCAGAAATGTCTGATCTCCTACATCGTGTTTGTGCATGTGTTTGCATGCTGGTTTCCTGTCTTTGGAAATATTATCTATCCATCGAATAATTTCCTAACATTATAAACTGTACAGAGTGGTTATGCCTCCATCCCCTGAGGGCTTAGTCCCCCACTCTTCCATCCCTAAATAGTCCATGGAGGCTTTGCAGTTTTTGCTATTCCTTGTACATCTCTATTATACCTTCTGTTAATATTTTATCTCATGCAAAAAATGAGTCAAATTTCATATTTCATTAGCAGTGGCAAAATGCATGTACACATGTTTTCAATCACTGTCGTCATTAATTGTGACTTTGTCAACTTGAGTAAAAACCTCCTAGCAGATTAGTAGAGCTCTGGGCATGTCTACATGCTTGACATGTAAGCCACGAACTGAGGAAGGAAGACCCATCCCAGCCAACAGGCTGGCAGGCTGCATGGAACAAAAAGAGAAAGAAGAAAGATGTCTTCCCTTTCCTTCTTCAGAGGAGCTCTGGTCTTTGCCATCACTTTGCCATCATTTCCAGTTCCTTCAGCCTCTTCCAAGGCAGACCTTTCCGTTTCCCAGCACGGCCTCACACCAGCATCTGCAGTGAGCTCTAGGCCTTCTTCCTTTGACTGGTTCCTCTGACTCTTCATTTTGCATCCGCCGCCACCCGGTTCTTCAGGCAGCCACTGTAAGCCTACCTTGTAAATCCTTCATGTACTCATAATATTAAATCTGTTCCTCTAGTAAGCCCCAACAGATACAACTGTGCTGGCAGAAACAGACCTTCTTGGGGACAACCTGCAAGAAGCCTTCTCAGACGAGGTTGTGTATTTCCCTCTGAGTAAGGACACCGAGCGCCCAGGACTGCAGTGCACAGGAGTGACCTGAGGACACAGAACACAGGGAGAAGGACTGGTAGGTGCACCGGCCCCTCGCCTGGACCTGCCGGGAAATCCCAGGAAACAGGCATGGGAGCACTTCAAGCTCTCCCGCCCTGCAGTGTCTGGACACACACGGACGGGGCTTGGAGACTGCAGATGCCTGGAGCGCATGTGCCTGACGCCTGCTCACAGCCTCCACGCTGCCCCATGAGTGTTTTGCATCAGCTGCACCCATGAGTTTCAGCTCTCTTGAGCTATTGATTTTGTCATCCAGTATGACAAATCTCGAAGGATGCTTACACCTGCAGAGGAGGACGTGCAGTCACCAGCTCAAGCTCAAGCCTCGGGCCATGTCTTTTCAGGTTAACAGCCTTTAGCAGGGGACTTTCCCCAGGCAGCCAGAGGAGCTTGCCATGAGAGCTCACTCTCAGTCTGTAGCGGCAGCGCTGCCTGGGAAAGTGAGCAGGACAGCGTGTCCCATCTCATGGTTCAGGGCCTCTCTGCCGCACGCTGGACCACTGTCCACAGGCCTTCCAGCGAGAGCTCAAGTGATGCCTCTGCAGGCAGTCTCTGTGCATAGTGTGCCAAGGGAGACAGAGAGCACGGCAGGGGGCACATGGGGGGACAGAGGACAGGGCACAGGTAGACCCGTGGAGGCAGAGACACATGGGTAGAGGTGTCTGGACAGAGGCCTGTGGGTGAGGACTCACTGACTGCTGGCAGTGCCAGTGGACTGGTAGCGCCTCCGACACAGAGTAAGGGAGAGTGCTGGGGGTGGACTGAGGGAGGCCCACATCCCCTAGCTGGGACCTGCTCCTTCCTAGGGCATGAGTGGGGACAGGGACCTCACAGCATGGGCAGCAAAGACTGTGACACTGTGACAAGCACAGTAAAAAGGCCCAAGGCCAGCACGCACTCCGACACCTGCCCCGGAAGACCTCAAGCCCTTCCCGGAGGGGCTTCTGGCACCCTGCCGTCGCCTCAGCTTACCTCGCTGCACTCACGACAGGAGAGCAGGTCCCTCCTCTGTTAGGAAGATGTTGCTCAGTCCTTAGGTCCCCTGCCCAGGATGAGCTCTGTGCCGTGCCCTGGCTGCACGCCCTCACCCGGGCTCTCCAGTCCTGCCCGCGTTTGTCTCTCTGAGGATCATGCAACAACCTTCAGTGACGAGGGGTTGTACCGTGAGTAAAAGTAACGTCCTTAAGGGAGCGGGGGAATGGATTTGTTACACAGAGGCGTCGGTTAAGAAATACTTTGGGATCTCCGATTCACAAACTCAGATGACAGCTCTGCACACAACAGGTGTCGCTGTAGAACAAGATGGGGCTGGGTGACACAGTGCCTTACACAATCTCCTCAGTCTCCTTTCATCAGGAACCAGCAGCCTCTCACAACCAGGAGGGACACGAGCCCTTAATGCCTCATAAAGAGCAGGCGCGCGCGCGCACACACACACACACACACGCTTGCACACACGTGCACACACACATGTTGATGGTAGGCACCTACTTGTGCTGATGTTTCTACAGTCATTCCATTTCTTCAGTCGGCCACTGTTCTTGGGAAATGCATCTGCCACCAGGAAGGAAAGAGTGGCTTGTCCTGGTTGTCATAGAAACAAACATGTCATCTGAGCACTCTCCTTGATGCTAAGTTTCTATGGAAACCAATAAGTACTAA
>RJWM01026510.1:0-18089 GCA_004363535.1 Dasyprocta punctata
CTATCAAAGTCCAACTATGAAAGGTACCACAAAAATATCTAAATGAACCCTTAATTCTCTGATGATTAAGAAAAGTAACTTTATCAAAAACTGGTTCTCTTACATTATTTTAGTTGTTTTCCATTTCTAGTACCCAAGAACACAGTGGTAACAGTTTTGTTTTGTTATTTCTCAACTAGATATAAATGGAAAGAAGCAAAGGAAATTGAAACACATTAGATCACTAAGTGCAGGCAGTCCATGGCAATGTTACCTTGATTTGAATGTAAGTATGAGCTCATCTCTCCATCTCTAGATCTTTCCAATGTCAGGACTGTCTTCCTTTTATATGACAACCAGAATCCAGTGCTGACTTTCTGCTTTTAAATTCATTTTTACCCTAAAAATTAGCACATATACTAGAAATTTCACTGTGTTTCACAAATAAAGGAAGCTGAGGTCTATTTTTGTACTGTTTGGCTATTTTATGAGTGGTTAAATGGAAGTGAGGGCAGACCAGAGACCTCAAGGAGGAGAAAAGGAAATCCAAATGTTTTGACCACTGGTCTTCTTTTCCAAAAGCAAAACTTACAAAAATGTGAACGCAAATCCACACTGATGTCTCCCAGTAGTTCTCACTTTACGAGAGACGCAGGGAGGTCCTGGCCTCTGTTCTTAGTAGTTCAGAGGAAGAAGAGAGAGGAGCAGCAGGATGCGCTCCAGACAAGATAAGGATGTAATCAAGGCGACAAGAGCAGCAAGCAAAATGCAGGTGTGTCAAAGGCCCGGGCCTGGGGGCTCTACTCCCACACAGTGGTATCTGGGGGTGGGGGTAGGAGAACAACTGGTGCAACATTGTGTGAGGTCCTGGTTGGGGCACACCTTTCTCAGAAAAAGATGGAAGTACATGAATTTACTCTAAAGTCAGCCTGCTTAAGATCTCTCCTCAAAACCTACCCCGCTCAGCTGGGTAAACACGGTTAACAGTAAAGCACCACACCTCTTACACTAGACTGAGGATGGGGTTCTGAGTGCACTCACCATAAAGACAAAGCTAGGAAGAAGGATGTGCAGGCTGCTGCCTAGTGATCATTACTTCATTTATACAAGAATCAGAACACCACAGCACATACTTCACAAACACACAAACGTGTCCATCAAAAACCACAACATTCATAAGAAAAGCTAAATAATTGATTCCAAAAGCAGAGGCCAGTGAAAATGCACACACACAAATAGAAAACGTTCGATCCTCCTAACATTGCTAAAACAAAGTAAATCAGAACAAGAAAAAAGGATAAGATTGTTTTTAGTCCCATTTGGCTTTTTATTGCTCCTCAGTGGACTGTATGTCACTCTTAGAAAGTTGTTTGGTTTCCATTTCTGCCCTCGAGAATACCCTAAGGCACACTGGAGGGCCACAAGTTCTGGCTGGTCACATTGGTGACATTTAACTCTTTCACTGTACTAGCCGATTACATATTCTGTGTTCTGATTTTTCTATGGGACTCTCCTGGATTTTCACGTCATCACTAACTGTGTCCTGTGTCAGTGTATAAACATTAGTAAGGCAGCACGACCCCAAACAGCATGGAATACCGTCTCCCTGTCCCAGCAGCCTGATCAGGATGCCCACGCTGAACGCCCCCTTCTAACTTGATCACATCGGAACCTCGGGTCTACAGATTTGTCTTCAGCACACAGGGGGCCAGAGCCAGCCTGCTGGGTTACCGGGAGAAGTATGTGAAGGAATACATGTAAGGAGAGCTCAGCAGTGCCTTACACATAACCACAGTCACCGCAATCACTGCAACTGGTCTGAAGTTCATATTCTAGGAGTGAGGTTTCTATATATTACACTTTATTGGGTTTCGTTTGCTCGTTTGTCTTGGTACTGAGGATTGAAGCCAGGGCCTTGTGCCTGCTAGGCAAGCACTCCGCCAGAGTGACATCCCGGACCACTGTATTAGTTAAGTTAAACTCATCCCACCGGCTTACTCTGCGTTGTTAGTTACATGGTTTTAAAATGTGCCACAGGACCTCAGGGGAGAAGAAAGTTAGACCTCATGGGTCTTTTTGTGGGACTTTCATGCACTGGGACAGAAGAAGCCAAATGAAGGCGAACTCGCATCTGAAACCTCAAAGGTCTTCAGAGACCAAGCGTAACCATGGCGTGGAGAATGGGGAGGTCGATCCCTGGGGTGACGCGACTCACTGGAGTCAGCGGGAGGATCTGTGCGGACAGGGTCGAGGGGCCAATCCCGGGGCTGTCTCAACACCACTCCGACACAGGGGGAGCAGCGACCCTTCCATGTACCCTCCCTCCGTCACAACCTCTCGGCTGGAGACAGGCCTCTTGGGAAAGCTGAGTACTCTCCCTGCTCTCGAGCAAACCTGGACTGGGAACAGAGTTGCAGCTGGGTGGACACCAGAGCTTCCTTAAGGTGGATCTTACGATCTAACGATCAACTAGAAATCGCCTTAGCAAAAAAAGAAAAAAAGAAGAAGAAAAATAAAAAGACCACAAGTAACAAAGGTGCAACTTGCTCTTCCTAGAAATGCAATTTACTGAGCAAACACTGTGAATGCATCCGGTTCCCGGGCTCCTGTGCACACGGCTTCTGGGACACTGTTCCCCCGGAAGTGTTTGTAGCTGGTTAGGGGACAGCACCACCAACACCCAAAACCGGGACAAAGCTGTACACCCAGCCAGGGGAACAATGACTTCTCCAAAGGCCAACACCGCCATAAAAATGGTATTTTTTTAAGTAATCAGCATAGAAGTCATACTATTCTACTGAACGCTGTCCTTCACGGTGCGGCAGCTCCAGTCACTAACCGTGCTTCCGTCTGCGGTCACGCTCTCCTGACATGCAGCTCCACGGCTTCCCCATGCGAGAAACGCTAACGGGTCTTTGTGGATCTCATCGCAAGGTTCACAGTGTGGAAAAGCAGAAAAAAGGCCCAAACTCTGCCAGAAACCTGCACGTCTGCGCAAGACACAAGCCCGGGGAGAAGGGTCCCCGTCACCGTCTTAGCGTCTGCTGTCGGCACCACACTTGTGGATACTTCGCGTCACCCACAGCACGTGGGTCCACACGAAATCTCAAACACCAGAGGGCAGGCAGGTGAAATGAGGCTGCTTGGGGACCTGAGGAGCGCGTTAACCGCGCGGGGACCGCATCAGAGAGAGGCCGGCTCTGTCACTGTGCACGTGACACTGGGAGGGAACTCCGCCTACTCACCCCCAATTCTCGGGAACTTTCTCCTAAGACTGGCAATGATCAGCAAATCACGCAGAACAGTGTCCACTCCTCCCGGGGCTGACCAGACCGCTGCCCGTCCACCTAACTCCGCACGGACTGAGACCGGGGTTGTCTCTTTCCTTGACATAAAGTGTGCTAGCTTAGGGCAAGCCGAGACAGGGAACAGCACAAAAATACTGTCCTTGGCTTTTTAAATGGCTTGAGTATTTTCCAACAGCGCATTCTTGTTCCCATTTTGCTTTATTTCTTTGCACAGGGATCAACCAAGCAGAAAGGGCAGCTGCGTGAGGGGTAGAAGTGTTCCTACGTGACGGCCCAAAAGCCAGGGGCCGCCCAGACCCAGCGCGCTTCCTGGCTTTCAGTAGTCTGTCTTGTTTCTTACAAATATTTCTCTTAAATGTTTTTTTTTTCCACTAGAAAATATCCTGTGATGGGTGAGAAGCTGTATCACTGGCAGCCTAGGATGGCTGAGGAAGAAAACACCATCTGAACACGAGATGCTTTGGGGAAAGAAAATCACGGGGTCTCCCTCTGTCATGTCGGTGCAGCATCTGCGCCGGGACGCGTCCCCTCTGGAGGTCCCTGTTCAGTCCCTGAGGGGTCGTCCAAAACAAAAAGACCAGAAGCCACATCCTCAGCCCTCAGCTTGAAAGGTACAGCCCCTCCTCTCCTAGCTAGTGCCTCCTGACGTCTGTGAAGGTGCGGTCACAGGGAACCGAACCGTTCCGCACGTTGGCTTGGCTGTCCTGAAAATGGTCCTGTCGCATACTAATCCCAAACAGTGAAGCCCATTTCTGATCAAAAGGTTACACGCACTGAAGCCTCCCCCACAAACGTGAACCCTGGGAGGGAGGGAGGAGAATGAAACCCGCCCACCTGTACCAGCCATCCAACACAGGAGTGAAAAGCAAGGTCCCTGCCACCAGCGCAGATGTCACAGGGTCGGGCCACACTGGAAGGCAGCACAGCGCAAGAGAGGGACGGCAGGCAGCAGCAGGGCAGCGGGCAGTGCCACCCTGGCCACGGGCTGGGCGCGTCCCCATCGGCATGGCGAGGGCGCCACATGGAGAGGCTCAAAGAATCTCAGGTCTCCACAGCCACGGAGGCAGAGGCCAGGGCCGCAGCGGTGGGCGGGGTCTGAAGGCAGGGTGGCTTTTCCTCTTTCCCTCGGGACGCAGGGGAAGGGACAGGCTGCTGGGGGGAGGCGCCACGGCCGGGAGGGCGAGGGGCCCAGGGAGGCAGACATGAGCGCCCGGCCACCGGACACCCCGCGACCGAAGAGGAGCCCCGAGGGAAGGAGCCAGCGGGCCAGGCCGGAGGGAGCCCGGGAGGGGAGCCCCGCCTGACGCCGCTGCAGCCCCCAGCCCGCCGGCAGCCCCCTGGAAAGGCCTGCTGGAAGGCGGCCTCAGCAGGGCCTGGCTCTGTCCTGCATGCGGAGTCCAAACGCGGGTGCGCGTCTGTGTGCGAGGGAGACAGGGCCACCCTGCCGCGCTCCTGGACCGGCCACCCGAGGCTCACCCACGCGCGCTCCCCGGGCTTCGTCCCGGCCCCTCTCCGCGCCGCACACTCTCCTTCCGTCCTTTCCTCCCTCCTTCCCTCCTTCCTTCCTTTCCTCCGTCCTTTCCTCCTTCCTCCCTTCCTTCCTTCCTTCCTTCCCACCCTCGCAGGCTCTTCTTTCGCTCTCTCACGCTTCCCTTCTGTGGTAGGCCCAGGGACTTGGGCACTGGCCCACAGCTCCATCCCTGCTGAAGGCCCGAGCCCAGTCTGCTGACCACACCGCCCGCATCCGGCTGCTCTGGGGTCAGGGGGTCGGGGGAGCACAGCTTTCAGCCCCCCAGAAGCACTCTGATTTCTGCCCCGATCTGTTTACCTCTAGGATGCGCCTTCCAGAGCTCCGTGGAACATACTCTCAAAAGGCAGTAAAATAATTTAAAGAAAAAAGTGTTCTTCACAGTGACAAACACCCGGGGATGCTACTTCCCCTTTATCAGTGGGAAGACAGTGATTACACGTCAACTCTATTCACCACTGTAACTCACTGTGTTTGCAAATAGGTAAAAAAAAAAAAAAAAACAACAAAAAAAAAAACCTCCACCTTCCCGTCCCACACCAGAGAAAACCAGCACTGGAAAGCGAGAGGTTTTGTAGACATCGGTACAGATGACCCCTAACCATCCCCAAGTTAAATTCACCTAAGCCGTCACACAGAACTGTCTACATTGAAGTAACCCATGCAAATTCTTCAGACTTTCCAGGCTTACAACATTACTCAGACACGTACCAGCCAACTTTTTTAACACCTACCCTACGCCAGCTACTGTGTTTAGTCACTGAAAGTAAAAAGGATAAACAAGAACTTCATCCATTCATTCATCCCCTGGTACCATAACCTCTCCTAGGAACTGGGGTACAGCAGTGAATAAAATGGCAAAACATCATTACCCAGGCAGGACATTCATTTTCAGTGCAGAAGACAGAAAATGTGACAAATAAGTAAATTACATAGGGTTAGAGCTTTGTAAGCACTAGGGAAAAATAAAGCTGGGAAATGGATACAGAGTTGCAGTTTTAGGTGGGTAGAGAGGTGGTTAGTTTCTGTTTCCACAAAACTCAGCAGAGAAAGAAAATGTGGTGTTTATACACAGTGGAGTACTACTCTGCCATAAAGGAGGATAAACCCCAGTCAGTTGAAAGAAAACAGATGCACCTTAAAAGTTTAATGTTACATGAAGTAAATCTTACAGTGTAAATGTCACATGGTTTCTCTTACATGAGAAACGATGTATAAATAAAATGCAAAACAGATAATAGGATACGAGATAGAAAAAAGTTGCTGTAATCCAGCATGGACAATGTATCTAAAAGTATACCTTGATGTAGAATAATTGTATTTTGTGTTTCATGTGTTTTTTGGCTTATTCATCAGATTGCTAATCTGTACATAGATAGTCTTGTAAAGATTCAGAAGATAAAGAAATGAAATCAGATGCCTGTCAGTGAGAAAGGTAAGTTAAGGAAAATACGGAAATGCCAAGTAAAAGCTATTAGCAAGGTTATCACAAAATGCAAAGTCAGCACGACAAAGGCAGCGAGGACTGACCAGGCTGAGCCACAGAAGGAAAGAATCGGCCAGGCAAAGGACGCCCAGGAGACGGGGCCAGTGTGCCGTCCGCAGTCACGAAGACCACGTGTCCACAGCCTCCAGGCTCCAGGGACCCGCACGGGAAGCTGCGTGTTGACCGATGTCTTTCCCACTGCTAGGATGGACTAGGGCCAAATGCAGACAGACAGGGGACATCCCGGAGTGGCTGGTCCACACACACTGTGTAAGTCCGGAGGGGACGTCCGGGAAGTTGGTTTATATTTCCTTGTCTTTCTAAGGTACCAGACTGCTATGTGGAGGAGGAGGCAGAAAGTGGACGGATTACCATTTACGGTGACAAAATGTCACAGCAGAGTTACAACGTGGCTGTCTTGACCCCAGCACTGGGAAAGAAAGCACCTAAGGACAGAATCTGACCGGCGACCCAGCTGGGACGGGAAGACACGGAGCAGCACGGGAAGGGAGCTGCCGAGGCGGTGTGAAATGCTTACCTTACTCTTCCAGGGTCACACTGTTAGCAACAATGGAAGGAGCCTGGCGGGGAGCTTGGGAAAGGAGAGGGGAGGGGAAAAGTGTCCGACTTGGAAGCCGCTAGGTAAACACATCCTGGTGACACTGAAGTCAAAATATCCAGTCAACAGTTGAAACAGTGACATTTTGATGAAAGATGGTGGAGGCACTGTATCCGAGACCAGTCAACAAATACATCTTTGCAGTAGCTGTAATGTTTCTTGAAAAGAGAAAAACAACCACATATTGCACACACAATTAATGGTGCTATTTTTGGCTTAGCTCTAAAATCTCCGGAGGGAAGGCAGACTTTGAAGTGTCTTCTCATCACAACCCCAGCTCTCTCTCTGGGCTTGTTTGTCTTTTTCATTCTATGGTATCATCATGGTTTTACTTAGGGTAGCAAAACCACATTGCAACTCCCAGTAACCCACCCGCACCGCAAAATGCCCAGAAGAGAAATCTCTCCCCTCACACCAGAGGGTCCTGGACACCACTCTGCACCCAGGGCGGGAACATGAGCCGCCATCTGTCTCCCCAAAATCACTGCCCTGGACCATGTGGTGCCACCCCCACTGCCAAGGGGGAAGGAGCCCTGGCTCACATGGACCTGGGCCCAGGGCCCACAGTGGGGAGACTGGGGGATCTGGACAGCAGCCCCGGCTCCTCCTCGGCTCGCTCAAGGTTGCCGGGTGTTCATGACTCCCTCACCTTGTAGGAGAGAGAAAACCATCTCAGCAAAAGGAGAAAAGTATTTTCTAGGATTTGTGGATTTTAAAACATTCTGAGTTTCCAATATTCCCCAAATCCAACCTCATTCCCTTCACAGACACAATACCAAAGTCAATACTCAAGGTATATGAGAAAATATATTAGACATACGCGTGCCACGGTTTTAATAAGAGTGGAGGGGTAACTCCAGGGCCCTTGATCGCCTCCTTGCCAAAGCTACGACTCAAAGGCAGCCGAAGGCAGACACCAGGGCGCAGGGGCAGTGGGGTTCTGAGCAAGGACGAAGCGCCGGCCACAGTGGCGCGGCTGAGGGAGCCTGGGACCCTCAGGGACCTGGAGGCAGTGCTGGGGACACGGTGAGCCACGGGGCCAGCGCTGTTTGCAGGAGCTCAAGAACAGTCCTTCACCCGGCGAGGCTCACAGGGCCCGCTGACCTCGCCGTCCACGCAGGGCTCAAGGCTGAAACCAGGCTCCTGGAGGCACAGGTTCTGGGCTTTACTTCCTGCAGACCCACTCTGTCCACACTCTAGGGTTTACGTAAAGCCCAACGCTAGGATCTTACATAAACGACAGAACCTTACGTAAGGTCACACTTAGCAGCACTCAGCACGTGCTAAGATCAACTCTGCTCCTCGCGGCCCCAGGCAGCACAGCACACGAGTCCCAGCAGGCAGGGTCACCCGCAGGCGACGGGAAAGCTATGTGCTGGGTCAGGGGTCCGGGGAGGCCGCGGCTGGCCGAACGCGGCCCGGAGCACGGCGAGTTCCGCGTCGGGTTTCAGCATGTGTCGCTGCCACTCAGGACTGAATCTATTTTTACTCGGTGCCGAGAGCGGGATTTAGACAGAAGAATCCCGGGCATGCGCAGTCTCCTCCCGCCCCGCTGACTCCGAGGTGCTCTCAGGAGCTGGGGCTGCAGGATTTTCAAAACTGATTAGAGCAAATTCTGCTGGTAGCATAACGCATTGTGTTGCACATTTTGTTGTTTATTGAGGGTTGGTTCATCGTCTATTTTACCATTTTTTAACTCTCTAAATGATCACTTAGAAGTCACTGTTCTTGGGGTCTGTGGACATAAAACACGCTAAGGATTGAAAGACATCAAGTGCTTTCCACGCACAAGTGAAGAGGTGAAC
This sequence comes from Dasyprocta punctata, assembly GCA_004363535.1. Taxonomy (NCBI): domain Eukaryota; kingdom Metazoa; phylum Chordata; class Mammalia; order Rodentia; family Dasyproctidae; genus Dasyprocta; species Dasyprocta punctata. The sequence continues at coordinate 8,726 of RJWM01026510.1, forward strand.
TTCGGTCCGGAAAGGGCAGCGACACGCAAAGGACGGGCCGTGAACACGGCTGCTTTTTAGATGCATGCATTAAACGCACCGAAAGTCTAGCAAAATGGTTTTAAAAAGACATAAAATTAAGATTTTAAAAGACATATCTAAATTAAGATGAGTAAATTAAACTTGTGCAAACAGAATCATATTTCCAAAGCTAATGAGGTCCTAAAATTACTTTTCAGTAAAGGCACCAGAGCATCCCTGCCCTTCCAGACAGATAGACAGACAGACAGACAGATTGATGAGAAGCAGTAGCCAGGAAAATAAAATACAAAGTCCTAGAATTTAGGCTGTGGCTGACCAGTAAAAATGCTGCCTATGCAACTCAGAAAAGAATCCCCAGGCATGCGTCTCAGTGCTTCCCTGTGACTTAGTTATCCCACACAAAGCACCCTGACCAACAGTCGGAGCTACTGTCCGGCGCAGGGATTGCAGTTTGCGTGGCATCTGCTGGAAAATATTCTCTAGCCCGGCACCAAGAGTCACAGCCTGTCTCTTTCTGTCTTTGGATATATAGTTTGGATTCCTTTGCTACATATAAAAAGGAAAGGATTTCACATTCCTTAGAAGCTCTGGCTCTGAAATCATAACTTCGGTATTTATTTTATTGCTTTTTATGGGGTAAGTCCTTATCTATTTCAGTCTCGGGAGGTTTTCTTTTTGTGTGTGATCGCTTTGTTAATCTTAGACTCTCCTCCATGTTCTCTTCAACTTCACCAGGTAATTCCCTCCAACAATAAACTGTGACCATAATAAATCAACACACAATTAAATAATTTCAATGGAGACCCAGAGGTGTAAGCACTGTGCTATCAGGGTAATGTTCCACAGGCCACAGAGGCCGGCGAGGCGGGCCTGAGCCGGCGCCAGGTTCTGTGGAGCCCAAGAACAACCCGTTCCGGACCCAGACACTCAGCACAGATGAAACAGAGGCCTGCCCAGCTCCCCTGCCACCCTTCAGGGAGGTCTGCTGCCCCCCCCCCAGCCGCCACTGCTGCCACACAGCACCACTCGGGGTCCACAGGAGCCTTAGCTCACTCGGCTGGGGCTAAGAAAATGCGCAGAAATTCTAGGAGGCAACGGAAGATGGATTTGAGGACACACCCAAGGACTTGAGTTAGGGACTGTGGAATCCCCCAGTGAGGGCTCCTACCTGTCATCATGTTTCACCCTTACATAACTTCCTGTATCTCCCAAATGTTGGAAGATCACTGCTATTGAATACCCTAATTGAATTTTTCTTTATGATCCATACATTAGCCACAAAGAAAGAAGGGCAGTGCCTACTAGTTTTGAAAGAAGAGTCCTTGAACTATCTTTGTTAACTATCTTTGATCTTTAGAAAACAACACTGATCTCTGAAAACCATGATACGTGGTCTTTAACCAAATTTAAGTTTTCATAAAGAAGAATGAGATCCAGTGACATGCAGGCAAATGGGTGGAAATGGAGATCGCATTACACAAAATAAACCCAGCTCAGTAAGTCAGCCGCACGTGTTTCCTTTCTCATGTAGGGCTAACAGAAGGCTCAGCGTGGATGGAGAAAAAAGAAAACCTTCAAAAATAAAAATATGGGGGGGTGCATTAATGAACTTTCTATTTTAAATTCACGACAATGTCTAAGGCCATTAATTAATAAGCATCACACAGACACACAGACAAAAATGGTTACAATCATGGTCAGGAAAATGACCGCTTAGGTCTCCAGTCTAGCGGTAACACTGGGTGCCCCTCAGATTTTAAGAATTCCTTGGGATCAACTCCACACCTCACTCCTCTGCTCAACCAGAGCTCCTGGACTTCAGACTGGGTTACAGCCAGGCTTTAAGAGCTAGGTGTGGTGGTGCACACCTGTAATCTCAGGACTCTGGGAGGCTGAGGCAGAAAGATTTCAAATTCAAGCAGAGCTTGGATAACAGTTACTTAGGGAGAGTCAATCTCAAATAAAAAACTAAAAAAGACTGGGAGTGAAGACTCCGGGTTCAACCCCCCAGTTCCAAAGGAAGGAAAGGGAGGGAGGGAGGGAGGGAGGGAGGAACAAAACGGGGGCCCAGGAAGAGGCCCTGATGCTCGCTGAGTCAATGTTACTCTACTCTGACTGCCAGACTGACAACGGGTGGTAGCTGCTCCCCAGGGAACCTGTCACCATGAAAGACAGCTCACAGCTCGTGTTGGTCAAACCCAGTGGATCACTGGAATCCTCTGCGCCACAAAGCAGAGAATTCTCTGTAGTCTAGTATGCTACTTCATCACGGTCTGGGTTCACACAGTGCAGAAGCGGGGGCCCCCAGAGCCCCACCTACACCTGCCACGTTTCACAAGGAGAATGTTTCCCACTGCAGACGTCATTGATCTCTGCACAAAGAAAACATCAGGGACACGCAGGACAGGGGCCTGTGACGGCACCCATGGCCACCCCAGCAGCCTGGTGACAGCACGAGCTGTGAGGAACGCACATGAAGCAACCAGAAAGGCTCAAAGGACACGGACAAGAAGAAGAGGACAGGGACATCGACGCCGCGTCCCCCTGCAGGCAGAGGGGAGACACGTGACTCACCGGGACACGTGCGACGGACACTGCCACTCAGTTTTCGAAGAAATAAACATTTTTATTGAACTGTCCTATTCTAGACCTCCTGCCAGATTGGCTTAGGAATTTCAATCCACCTGCAAAAGCCTCCCACAGCCCCTGCCCTGCCGGGACGAGGGTGCCAGCCCTGGAGCTCCTCCTCGTCCCCTCCCGCCTCCCGTGCCCCGGGCAGCAGGGCAGAGGAAGGGCGGACCTCTCCAGAGAGGAGAACGGCCCGGGGACTCTGTCACATCCGGACCAGAGACCAGCTCAGGGTGGACTTGGCCACGCTGGGACCCATTCTCCACGCCGCACAGGTAATGAGCACCAGAGGAAAGCTGTGAGCGTAAGAATACAAGGAGATGCCCTTAGCACACAGGGCACCAAGGCGATGGATGTGTGGACCCGGTGTCGCCAGGACTCTTGTTGTAATCGAGTTGTTTCCCTTTGTTTAATATTCTCTGACTTCTGCACTCAAGCTGGAAAATGAAAACAGTTACACTTGCACAGGTACCCTATCCATTCCACAAGGACCAACCTAAAGGTGCCCAGTTTCAGGTAAACGTCCTATTCAGGTTCCCAACAGCTGTAAACATAGGGCAATGAGCTAGTGAGACAGTCCCAAGACAATGAAGAGTTATCCTCAGGGAGAAGACAGCTAGGGACTGTTAGGCTACGAGAAAGCTCCCCAAAGACTCAATTTAAGGGCAAACTGTGATGGGAAGATCAGCATGGGACGACCTGGCTAGCTCTGTGGATGCTGTGCCCTGCACAAAGCCTGCGTGGCCACATGGCTGGCAGCAGGCACCCTTCCTGCCCTGCTCCAGCGACCTGCACCCTTCCTGCCCTGCTCCAGCGCCCTGCACCCTTCCTGCCCTGCTCCAGCGTCCTGCACCCTGCCAGGAGCCCCTGGCTCCAGAATGGTAACTACACCTTCAGAGACCCAATGAAGGGTCAGCGCTCTAGGTTGTCCCTTTGGTGCTGCTAGGTAGTGCGTTTCCAGCGCATCCTTGAAGTCGCTATTATGTATGGATGGCAAGGTAATCTAAGACCTGTGACATCTTGTTTTAATACATGTGCATTTTTAAATGCTGTTTTCTGCAAGTCATTCAAGTCACATACAATTGGATGTAGATATTTCTGAATGCATAAAGTTCTTTTTTAAAAAAAGATGCTTTTCTTCTAGTCACGTCTCAGTACAGGAAACTGGCCTCTGAAGCAGGGCAGCGATGGCCCAGAGGACTGAGGGACCGGCCAGGGCACAGCCAGCTGCTGCTGGGTTGCGAAGTCAGCGGGTCTCAGCCGTGGCTACGCAACCATGTAGTCCCAGGAGAACTGCTTTTAAGTAACAGTGCTGGACCAATTACCAGAGTCTCCAGGGTAGGGCTGAGGCACTGGCAATCTCAACAACTCTCCCGGGGAGTGGGGTGCGTGACTGTGCTGAGAAACAGTCTACGGCTCCACTTCCAAGGAAGGAGCACACCCCTGACCACCCCAGAGGAGGCTGCAGTCTAAGGTCCTTCTGTGTACACTGGCTTCCTTAGTTTTAAATATCTATGGATTTGACATTGTGACTTTTGTTTTTTTTTTTGGTACCAGGAATCGAATTCAGGACCTTGCATTTGCCAGGCAGGCACTGGGCCGCTGAGCTATATCCCCCACTGAAATGGTGACTCTTCAAGTCATCTGTTAAACTGCTCTATCTCCCTTTCGCCTGGGTAAAAAGCATGCATGAATCTCCAAACAACACTCCCTCTAATTTCTTCAGATGTATTAACACATATGCACAACTTTAATAAGAAAAACGTGTTTTGCTCTTAGCACACACGCAGCATCAGTGGCATGACTTCCCGTCGGGGACTCTCCTGTCATCCTGATCGTGTCACAGCAGCTCTGAAGCAGACCTCTCGCCGTTTCCTGGCGAGGCAGTCCAGCGTGGCCGTTCATCTAATCCTGCTTTCCTGACCATGTGCCGTCCCTCCTGCCTCACTTCCTCTCCAACAGGCTTTCATCCTGATTGGCTTAGCCTCGGGGGAAGAAACTAGTACATGTTAACAGGCAGCAGAGAAATTACAGCCAAGCGGCACGTGTGGAGGCTGGCGGCAGGCGACTGCTGGTGACGGGTGGTGCCTCGGTCCTGTCCAGGGGGAAAGAGCACAGAGGAGGCACAGCGGCAAAGGACACTGTCGCTGCTGGGCTCTAAAAATAACGCCACAAAACCATGGGGAAGGCAGATGAATTCCTAACACTTGGACTGGTCTATTTTCATCTGCTACGAGCAGGTGACCTCAGCACCCAGCGCTGCATCCCAGCCCTGCACGTCACGGCCCAGCTGCTGCGAACCCACAGAGACCGGAATCTCTCCCAGCCCCTCGCGCGGGGTGACATTCTAAAATAAGCCCCTTTGATCTTCATTTTCCCATTTTACTTTGAAGATTTTTTTTTTTCTGCATGTATTATTCTGAAAAGAAAATATTTACTCCTTGAAGGCTTCTTGTGTCTGGAGTGAAATCACACCTGTAATGGAAGAGTCCAAACGTCCACTCCTTCATCAGCAGAGACGCCAGCCGGCACGTCCCACTCTTCCAAAGTCCCAGCTGCAACAAACTCCAGACTTGCCAACAGGACCTGCCGGGTCCCCCAAGTAAATGCATCCTCATTTTCAATGCTAATTTAAGCACCTCGGGGCCTGAGCATTTCTCATGAGAAAGCAATATACTGCAGACACATCACTGCAAGCAAATTTGCCTCTCTGAGTGGTCTCCCAGCCTCGACCATTACCACCTATGTACTCCGACCCGGCTACTAAACCCTACAACACTGCAGTCCTCTAGCTTAGAGTAATAATAACAATATCTTTCCTTTCTTATAGTGCTATGGTCAGAAGTAAATAAGATCATATAAGCAAACACTGGCCCACTGCTTGGTAGCCGGCACCACCAATTACTGTTACAGCCACCAACAAAATGATGCACAAGTAAACAGCTCATAACTCAGAAGACAAAGAGGTAATATTTAAAATATACTACTCATGTTTTTAAATTAGCACATTAGGTTTCCCTCCAAGAATTCAACACCTCAAAGCCCCTCTTGTGTGCAGGTACACGAATACTTGGCTTCTTCTCATTTTCCTGCCATACGGAACAGGAAAGCTAGGAAGAGGAGAAAGTATTTGAAAAAGGTTTTGTGTTTTTTTCCCCCTCAGTAATTGATTTCCCTGAAGAAACTTGGGCATTTTGGTACCATTTTAGCAATAGGCATGCACAAGAAAGTGCTAATTGATTAGATGGTAAAAGTGTTAGGACCCTGAAATTGAGCATCATTTAAAATGTTAAATTCCTTACTTAAAGCTCAGACTAAAACTAAATCAGTCTGCCTCCTACCCCCTTCTTTCCCTCCCCCGCCCCGTCCCTCCGTCTCCATTACACTACATGGATTTCCAAAACCCACAAAAATTACCAATCCTATCTAGCAGAGGCTGTTCAACACTCGACCCTCCTTTCTATATTTGTACTGGAGTTATAGGTGTCTGTAGCTATCTATTTTCTCTGATTCGCCCCTCAGAGAACACAGAAATAATCTGTTAACCTTCTGGCAAGTATTTGTTTTTGTTTTGGAGGGGATTTCTTTTTCTTTTTTTAATATATGCAGAATTGCTTTTCATCTTATATTTTACACCAGAAATTATAAATTCTTGGTATAAATGCAGAAAATTATGCAGAAACTTATGTTTTTAAACAATTTACAATTTAAAAGGTCTATTTAGAGTGAATGTCTCCCTTGAGATTATCAAAATGTTTTGTAAACTTCAGAATTAACAGAAACATCGACCAAGTTGCTTCAGAAATGGAAAACGGTAAGAGGAGAAAGCCGCAGAACGTTTATACACTCCTTCCACGAGCGCACACACTTTGCCGAAACAAGGCATTCACAGAAGCTTGCTGAACTTCGTCTCTAATCACATTATCTCCAAAACTGGACAAGCAGCCTTAGTTTACCTAGCCCCCTCTCTGTATATTATCTCTATCTTTTCACAAATTAAGCTAGTGTTTATGGACTACACTGGTATTTTTCTTTCCTTGTCTTTTCTTTGTTTTGTTTTTTGTCTTTTTGAGACAGGGTCTCACTATGCAGAGTTCAGGCTGGTCTTGAGCTCACTTTGTAGCATAGGCTGGTCTTGAACTCGTAACGATCTTCCTGCCTCAGCCTCCCAAGCGCTGGAATTATAGGCATAAGCTACCATGCCCGGCGCCAACACTGCTATTTCTTAGATAACTCACCCACATCACTCTTCACTGGACAGTTTTTAGCCCACCATTTTTTATCATTTACACTCAGACTGAAGAACTATTTTTTGCATCTGAGCCAAAGGAGCCCGGTACTAACACATTCACTCCCCCTCGCTAAGAGCCAGCGCGTACCTGCAGGGAACTGGGTCATCAGCGAGTCCACCCCTACCCCGCTCGGCCTGCTCAGCACTGCTGTGTCTGCGACCCCAGCCCGGCCGAGCGCTGCCCCCCACGTGCCCTCCAGCCTGGCTGAGTGTCCCTCGCACCCCTCCAGCTTCGGTGGGGCTGTGGGCCCCATTTTCCTTCGGGGATAGAGTGGAGCTTGTTTATCTTTCCTCACAAGAGAAAGCATGCTTTGGGATATTACCATCCTTTGGAAAAAGGCTCCACTTAAAAAACCCAACTACTTAATGACAGCCAAACACTGAGAAAAACAAAACATCGTTTAAATGTCAGTCTCCTAAGATGGCAGGTGTAAACATGTTGCGGACTGGATCCGAAACGCCACCCAAAACTCCTATGTCGCAGGCTGGGCCCCTGTGCAATAGCGTCCAGACAGTGGGGGCCGTCAGGATGAGCCGGATCCAGTGTGCCCCACCTGCCGCTGTGCTGACCCCATGGGGGTCACACCAGCAGGAGCCCGAGGCCAAGGACACCCCAGGAGGGGCCTGGCTGAGCAGAGGAGCTGAGCCTGCGGCTGCACCCCCGGGGCTGGGCTGGTCCGGGCTCCCACGCCTCCTGGTCGCCACGAGGCCTGTACCCCTGCCCTGGCTCCCCTCCCGCCCCAGCGTGCTGCTGTCACTGGGCGGGAACAGGGCAGCGGAACGTGGTCGGACACCTCTGCAGCCGGGAGCCCCAACAAACCTGTCCTGCTCTAAGCTGCGATTCTCACGCATTTGTTCCCAGCAGTGGAAAGCAGACCAACGCACTTAACTCTCGTTACAGCTACCGCACCACTTCTCCAAGGCACAACGCTGCTCTGTGAGCTTCATCTCTTCAGGGACTAACATGCTGCCTACGGTTGGAAATGCATCTGTATACACAATCACCACTTATTGATGAGCATAAACACGCACACACGGGCCTAGAGGTGTAGCTCAGTTGTACAGCAACTGCCAGGACAAGGCTCTGAATTGGATCCAAGGCACCGTGGTATGTATGGATATCCACATGTATTTGTATGTACATATATAATATATGTATCTATATGTACAGTATAAAATATACACATGGGAGCATTCTATTAATGAAGAAACAGTGTCACAAACAACATTCTAGCTTATTTTGCATCAGCTGAAATTGTAACCATAGTAACCAATCAACTACTAGAATAAGAATTTTTTTTTTTTTTTTGCTGGCCAACGAATTCACCCAGAGACAATCTGTGATAATGGTGCCTAAACTAGATGATAGGTAAGCTGCATTTCAACACAGGAGAAGCTCAGGAGAAAAAAAGTCCCGAGACACCCATCCAGCACCCTTAAAGCAAGCCTGAGGTCATGTAATGCACCATGAGGGCCTGTGAGAAGGCGCAGCCTAACACCACACGCCCCATGCCGCCCCTGCCTTCTTTGAAGCAACTCCTCATCCACTGCCATCACAACGGCAGGCCGAGCTAGGGAGACAGGGAATTGGATGTGTTCCCCTGGAGATGGAGACGACACTGACCCTCAGAGCCGCCCTCGAGCACCCATGACCAGGTCAAGAAGCCAAGTCACATCCAACCCTACACACGCAGTAGCAAATTCATACTATTCTGATCCAAAAGTCCTCAAATAAAAGGCACTATTCTCGCATTGCCTTATTTTAGAAGAATAAGCAAAAAGTACTTCTAAGTTAGCCTCCTATGTTCATTAAACACCCCTTTAAAAGGCTAAGGGTTCCCTCTATTCCTTGGGTCATCTGTCGAGCAAATATCACCCTCTGCCAGTCACCCAGTATCCACGCCTGGGGCAGCCCTGCGGGTGCTGCGCAGACAGCAGGGGCGGATATGCCAGGGATGCGATCTCTCTGTACCAGGAAGCTGGGAGCTGCCCGGATACCGAGTCTGCAGCTGCATGAAGCTGCCCGAATGTCGGCCATACCGCGTGGCTCTTCACTCCGTGCAGGTGGCTGGCACCTGCCCCGTGTGGGTGTGCCGATCCACACCACGAAAGACTGACAATCCTGTCTCTGTGTTACATGTGCCACATCTAATTCTGGAAACAACCAGGTCTACCAGTTAGATCCAGATTTTCTTAGAAGAGGAAGGTGCCCAGAAGCAGCCAAGTTGTCAGGGTGTGCAGGTCCGTGTGTGTGCAGACACCCAGGCGGGAAGCATGCGTGTAGGATTAGAAACACGGGAATCGCCAGGGCTCCGTGTGCACAGAACCGGGTAACACACAGTATCCCCTTTCAAAGCAGGTCCACTGAGGGCAGTGTATGAAGATGGCAGGTCCCCCAGGCTTCCAGCAGCTGATGGCCTTTCT
>RJWM01026511.1:0-27984 GCA_004363535.1 Dasyprocta punctata
AAAAAGTGCAAATGTATCTCATTTAGAGGCTGTATCACTCAAATTTTCTTCATCCATGTCAATAGTGCTGTGGAAATAGTGCTACTCATAGCCATGGTCTTTGACAGATGTATTGCTGTATGTAAGCCTCTTCACTACTTGATTATTATAAAGCAAAAATTGTGTATTTTATTTTTGGTTACTGCATGAATAATTGGTTTGATTCACCTAATTCAACTAGTTTTTGTTACAAAATTGCCATTCCATGGCCTTAATATATTGGACAGCTTTTACTGTGACATTCCTTGATTCATCAAAATTGCCTATACAGACACCTACCAAATGGAATTCATGGTCACAGTCAACAGTGAGTTTATACTGTTTAGATCATTTTTCATTTTGGTTGTCTTCTATGTTTTTATTGTAATCACAGCTTGCAAACACTCTTCAGGTGGCTCATCCAAGGCCCTGTCAACTCTGTCAACTCATGTCATGGTGGTGATTTTGTTCTTTGGTCCATGTATCTTTGTTTATAACTGATATCACCCCACATCATAGCTAGACAAATTTCTTTCTTGTTTTGATGCAACTTTCACTCCTTTCTTGAATTCATTCATCTATACATTCAAGAACAAAGAAATGAAGGTGACAGTGAGGGGATTATGTGGACAACTTATTGTGAATAGAAGGATTTCTTAAATGACAAAAATATTAGAAAGTTTTCTTACTGACCTGTATTAATTTCAAGTTTCTATGATTTCATGTTAGGAGTTTTCAACTACCATTCTGATATTTTGGTGTGACAGTTTAAAATAGCATTGTTTTTTTAAATATACTGGGCTCAAACCTGTCCTCTTCTTGCCTCAGCCTTCTAGAGTATCACAGGCAACACTACCACATCTGGCTTTAAAATCTTAACTGAGGAATTATATTGTGACCTACATTTGGAAAAAGCATATCATATAGTAAAAAACATTTTCAGAAGGCCAATTGTCTGTCCCTCATGAAACATTCCTTTGGTGAAATTTCCATGATCAAGACTTCAGAATTGAGTATGTTCAGTGTCACAGAGTAGTTATATAAAAGAATTCTTAAATTGATAGATAATAGACAAAATCATATACATTGAGATGTTAGTTTATTAAGTTGTCATGCAATGTCTGTCAAGCAGCCTGGATTTCTGCTTAAGTCTAACTCATTTTCCCTTACAGGAAAGTTTCTGAAAAGTTAAGTGTTGATGACAGTATTTCTGAGCAGGGAACCTAAACAAAGGGAATTAACTAGATTCCTCAAATATTTAATGATATAAAATTTTATATTTCTTATATTTCCCACAGTAGAATATGTCTGACATCAAAACAGTAAAAGTGGAAACCTTAAATCAGGCCATCTCTTTGTCTGGACAGTGTTGGGTGGTCATCACAAGGCTCCATCTTGACTCTGGTTTGTATCATGCTTCAGGCAGTCTAACCTCTGTCTTCTTAAAGGGACATAATTATTTATGTATGTAGATAGCCAGTTATTCCTTTTCTTCCTGATGATGCAAGAATATTCTGGTTGTAGACTGGGAATGTGGCTCAGTGGCACAGCACCTGCCTGGCAAACACGAGGTCCTGAGTTTGATTCCCAGTAGCAAAAACAAACAAACAAACAAAAAATTTTGGTTACATCTGTTTGCTTTGAGTCATTGCAATCTAAGTTTTTAGATTGGGAGAATTTTCATATGTGACTATTATGCAAAGAAATAACTGCTTTTAGTGTATACCTACTGTGCTGTCTGTCAAAATCAGCCATGATATTCTTCTGTTAAATTTACCTGTCTCTTACAATGACCATATGTTGTGGCTGGATGATGACAACTTCTGTAGATCCCATCCTTCTGTTTCTACTGATTGGTCAAATACTGGGCTTCTGAGCAAGTCAAAATGCCATATCTCCTAGTCACAGGTAAGTGGTGCAGCTATGAATATGTGACTAAGAGGGACCAATCTAAGAGTCAGTCAGAAAGGCTGGCTAGTTGACGTGTTGGTTGGCTCCTCCCAGCCCCAGCATCTATTATTATTACTATTTTTATACTTAATTTTTTTTGGCTGGGTGTTTAAGACCAAGTCAAAGTAAAACTTATGATGATCAAATTTAATCCCCCTGTATATTTTTCAAGATTAATTAAGGCACTTTAGAGGTAGGTTACTTTTAGGGCATATGAAGAACTTCTTAGCTCTTTTAATTTTTCCATCAATTGTGTCATTTGTCAGGATGGGGCACAATCTTTGTCTGACCACTTAACTTTTTCTTGAAGCCTTTTCTTTCTCCCTTTAGTCACCCTCTTTGTAGGGCAATGTATACTGGTTGTCTTCTGTCCTCTGGAATCCATGAATATCTTTGTTTACAAGGCTGGGTGACTTACTAGAATTGTAGGATCCTTTAAAAGATCCTTCATAAGGGTTAGGGTTTTATAAGGATTTTACTATCCCTGACATACATTTAAAGTTTTATTTCTTTAGCTGGTTATCTTTGTCTAATTATAAGATGTTAAATGACATAAATCAATGTTTTTAAATGTCTTTTGACCCAATCCGTAATTAAGTCCAGACATTTAATTAATGTCTTTTAATTTGTTGCCTTTTAAGTACAGCACACTTGTTTTTAGATGTAATTTATAGGTTATTAAAACTCAATCTCTAATTATTAGAGTGACATTGTGTGGATGGTATAATGTTTAAGTACATTTAACTATAATAATGCAATTGTATAATAATCACATAAATATAAACCTGAAAATGTCCATTAAAAGCAATTTTAGTTTGGAGGTCATCAACAATAAAATTTTTTTTAAAGTTTTGAATCTTAGAAGATTTGTATACCTGGGATACACCGATCTATGTGATATACCATGAGGTTAACAATGGCTAGCATCACAACTATACAGCTTTTAATATTTTTAACTAGTGTAACTACACTGAAAAATCTTTAGACATTTTACAAGTTTAACAAACAATGCTACTGACCATAAACTGTATAGACTTATCTAATATTGAAAAGTATCTCATACAGTAACAGAAAACTTATATAATCAAAGCTAATCGATGTAATTAAGTTTTAAATGGCAGGACCAAATTTAATGAAGTGCTAAAAGTTTTGATAATTTTATTTGGTCATGGTGTCTAAATGTAATATATATTATATAAAAGCACTTATAGCTATTTTTTATGACATAAATTTAACTTTAGAGCTTAGAGTCACTGCATATTTTGTCTTTAGATATATATGCAACTCTACCCCCCAGTATATAAAGTGTGTTCTTAACTAAGTTATTTATGTAATCAATTATAAGATGATTACTGAAAACATTCACTATCAAATAATCTTTAACTCATGAAACTTAGTTTTGTAAGAAACTAAATGCCTAACAATGGAAAATACAATAAATTGTTTCAGAAAAAACAAAACCTTTGGCTTTTAATCTAGTTTTAAAAGTATAGCCAAGAGTATTTTAACATTTTAGGAAAATTTTATCATTATTGACATAGAAAAATAAATCTTTTAATGATAATCAATGTAATTATATATTATTATAAGATAAAAATAATATGTTTTAAAATAACATTTGATGGCATGGCACTCAATAAGACTGGTAAAAAATTGTAGAAGCTATACATCAGTGGAAGAAATTGAAGAAAATTGGCTTAGGAATCTGTTTTTTCTGTCACAGAATGTAGTTTTCAAAATTAGTTCCTGGTCCAAAGGCCACTTAGGGCAAATGTTTAAAAATTGTTTTAATATAAAATTAAACACTAGCAATTTAACTCAGTCAATTTAAGAAAGTAATCTCAAACTTTTATATATATTAATAATTTATAAAAACACATTTAATAGATGAAATTTTTTATAAGCCTTAAGAAGCCAAGAATATTTGAATTTATATTTAGCAACTGATGACTTAGATATTATGAACATTTATAAGCATTAATCTTATTTATATTTACTCATCTACTCTTCATGACAATTATTTTAGATGACTCATGAGAACCAAAGAATAGGATAATTAACATTCATAAACTATTTATTTTAAGATTTATAATCAATAAGGGTCAGAAAGGAAAAGAGAAAAGAGCTATAAAGTACTGGGTAGAATTTTTGTCTTTTTCTCTTTAGTACAAAATCAAATTTGAGGCTTTGTATTTTCATTCTTTAATTTACATTTGGAGAAAAAGATGAACATTTTATAAATTTTTATCTTAAATTGATCCAATATTTATAAAATATTACTTAAGCATAATATTCTGAGGGCAGATATTGAATTATTTGTAATCACTTGAAATGAATTGCATGCTTTTAAGAGTCTTCTTACGTATTTTTGGAAAGAGATAAAGAGAAAGAAAAAAAGAGAAAAGATAGGATCTTATTTAGGTCCTTAGGGTTAGACTGAGTCACCTTCCTCATCCTAGGGTCACAACATAAGCAGCAGGTCCCAAACCAGGGCCATGGTGCTATCCCAAAAGAGAGTTGTACTTCTGCATGCATAGCATATCCCAAAATGGGGGTCAAGCCTACATGTGTGTGGTGCTCCCCAAACTGGGATCATGCTGCATGTGTGGCCTGTTCTGTTTCCCAGGAGGACTGGTCTGTCCTGTTACACCAGTGTCAGAAGAGTAACTTGTGATTAGCAACTCTTGCCTGTTACTCTGGAGTTGGAACTGTGCAGGGCAGCACCTTTATTTATTTATTTATTTGGTCATTGACTAGTCCAGGCATCTATCCTACTCATGGAGAAATTGCTGTTGCTCATCTCCAGAACAAGCATCTGTTAGTAGTTTATACCTGTTAATCTGTTTGTAGATAATTTTAATCAGATTTACATGTGTAAGCATATTGTCTCCCAGGTGTGAGAAAATGAAAAAGTAAATAAGGTCTAAAATGTGTAACAGACATTGTGAAATGGGATGAAACTGTTCAAAAGACAAAAGAAACTAGGATAGGTGAAGGGGAAAGGACACTACAGAAAAAGAAAAAAATGCAAGTCAGCTACACTATTAGAGTCTCTTAGTTCATTAAAAAGGAAAGTTTGTGCTAATATTGATTGCAGAAATTTTTATCCCCATATTGTGTATCCTACTTTAACTATTTTAAAGATATATAATAACTATTATCATTATCTTATTATTTTATTATGAAATTTTGTTTTATGTTTTTCTGATAAAATATAAAAAGACTATAGAAAAACAAACAGAACAACAAAAACAAAAACCTGATCTGTAGTAATTTCACCCTTTTCATTCCTCATTGCATAAATTTGAGGTTTCTTTTTCTTTTTCTTGCTAAGGTTGGCTGGAGGTTTATCAATTTTGTTTATTCTTTCAAAGAGCTAACTCTTTGATTCATTAATTCTTTGTATTGCTTTCTTAGTCTCAGTTGTGTTAATTTCTGCTCTGATCTTTATAATTTCCTCCAATCTATGAGCTTTGGTCTTCACATGCTCTTCTTTTTCTAGAAGCCTGAGGTGCAGCATTAGGTTGTTTATTTGTGCTTGTTCTGCCTTCCTGATGTGAGAATTCACAGCTATATATTTCCCTCTTAGTACTGCTTTAATTGTGTCCCACAGGTCACAGTATGTTGTATCTGCATTTTCACTTAATTGTAGATATTGTTTAATTTCTTCTTTAATTTCATCTGTGACCCATTGGTTGTTCAGGATGGTGTTATTTAATTTCCATGTGTTTACAGACTTTCTGTGGTTTCTTTTGCCAGTAATTTCCAATTTCAGTGCACTATGGTAATATAGTATGCATGGGATAATTTCTGTACCTTTGCATTGATTTAAGCATGTTCTATGTGCTCATAGATGGTCTATTTTAAGGAATGTTCCATATGCAGCTGAGAAGAATGTGTATTCTAATGTTGTTGGGTGGAACACTCTGTAAACATCTATTAAGTCCATTTGTTCACAGTTTTGATTCAGTTCTGTCACTTCTTAGCTGACTTTTTGTGTGCTTGATCTATTTCTTTGCGACAAAGGGTCACTAAGGTCCCCTATTAGGATGTGTTATTACTTATTTGATTTTTCACGTCTATTAATATGCATCTTATAATTCAGTGCTTCCATGTTTTGTGCATATATATTTATGATTGTTATGTCTTCCTCTTGAATTTTTCCTCTGACAAGAATGTAGTGACATTTTTTTAATCTCTTTTGATCAGTTTTGGTTTGAAGTTCACATTGTCTGCAAACAGAATAGGTACCCCTGCTTTTATTTTGGGTTTCTGTTGCATGAACTATTGTTTTCCATTCTGTGACTTTCAGTCTATGAGTTTCCTCTTGAGTTAATGTGTTTCTTGTATACTGCATTTTATTGGAACTTGTTTCCTGTCTATGCTGCCAATCTGTTTCTTTTCATCTGTGAATTGAAGCCATTTACATTGATGGGTATTGGCTTATCTTTCTCATTTAATTTTCCCTTTATTGGTTCTGTGATTTTCCCGTTTGTTCAAGTGCTTGCCCTACCTCACCGTTTCTTTCTGTTGCTGTTCTGGGAGTTACGGTCATTTTTATCTCTCTTTAGAATGTTTTACACAACTCTTTCTGGGGTCAGTTTGATGGAAGTGAACTTCTTCAGTTGTTTTTGTCATGGAAGTATCTTGTTTCTCCATTAATTTTGGAAGATATTTTTGCAGGGTGTGTCAATCTGGGTTGAAAGTTGTTTTCTTTCAGGACTTCAAATACTTCATACCAAGCACTTCTTGACTTGAGGATTTGTGTTGAGAAGTCAACCATGATCCCAGTGGGCTTTCCTTGATAGACGATGTGTCATTTTCTCTAACAACTTTTAATATTCTGTTTTTTTGCTGAATTTTGGGATCTTGATTTTTATATGTCTGGGTTTAGATTTATTTCAGTTATGACTGTTTGGAGTTCTATATGCCTCAGTTATCTGTATATCAAATTTACTTCCCATGCTTGAGAAATTTTCTGCTATTACTTTTGCAAATAGTTTTTTGTTTTTTTAATGTCACTTGTGTTGACTCCTGCATTGTCATTGAAACCTATCATTCTTATACTGTTTTGCTTTGCAGGATCTTGGAACAGTTGAATTGTTATTTCATGGTTCCTAGTTATTCATTAATATTCTTTCCTTTTGTGATCACAAGTTGCTATCCTATTTTCAATGCCTGAAGTCTGTCTTTGGTTTCATTCACATAGTTTTGCCAGCTTTCAATGGAATTTTTAATTTCCTGCATATTTCTTTGCATCTGTTTCATTCATTCTACTTCTTTCCCATATTGTTCAATCAAGGTTTCCATGATTTTTCTATGCTCTTGTACTTTTTTTGTCTATGTCTTATCTAGCTCTGGTGAGCAATTCCTTCATTAAGGTTGTCATTCTTTTTTTGACCTGAGAGATTATTTCTGATTTAAGCTCCCATATAGCCCCATGGATTTATTTCTTTACTTCATTTTCTATCTTTTCAGAAGTTTCAGGTGTGTGTCTTCCAGTGTCTTCTAAGTTGATGTCCCCTGTACTTGTTTCAGAGAGAAAAAGGCATTTTGCCGTTTCATTTTATCATTTTCACCTTTTGATTAGTATTTTGGTCTTTCCAATCCTGCTAGTCTTGTCTGTTCATCAAATGTGTCCTAGGGTCCTATAGTGTGGCTGATGGCCACCTAGTTGCTAGGTCCCACAGTTTAGGGGAGGGGCTAGTCACTTGAATTCCTCCTGCAGAACCAGTTGGGTGGGTCCTGAATTTTCCTGGGCTGACTAGCCTAGGAGTATTGATGTGAACCAACCCTTAATTCATAATGTTACTGCAGTTTTAGACTTTTCCAGGCTGCCAGATCCTCCTGTCTATGTTGTGTGCTACACCTGGGGCCCTTCTGTGTCACTGGGGGTCTTCTAAGTCCAGTCAGTTTCCTTCAGGTGGGAGGAGGCCTTGCTGGATCTCTTTCCTGTCCAGCCAGGGACCTCTGTGTGGAAGAAGGGCTCACACACACTCTTACTGACTTGACAATATCCTCCAGGTGTGGAAAGACTAATCTGAACCCTTGCCTGCCAACCAAGATCATTCAGGTGGGGAAAGGGCTTACCAAGGTCCTGTTGAGCCAATGAGATTCTCCGGGTGGGGCTCACCTGCACTCTCCACTGCCTGTAGAGATCCTCTGGGTAGGGGGAGGGTTCACTGAGTCTCCCGCTGGTCCATAGAGGTACTACAGGTTGGGGAGGAGTTGTCAAGTCTCCTGCTGGCTGCTGAGCTTCTCCAGGTGGCAGGAACTCATTTGCCCACTCAAGTCCTCTGGGGAGTGTGAGGGATGGCAGATACTTCTTCCAGCTGCTGAGGTCCTCTGGGTGGAAGGGAGGTATGGCTGACATTCCTTCTGGATTCTGAGGTCATCTGGGTTGGGAGGATGAGTTGATGATGCTCCTGTCACCACTGAGCTCCTTCAGGTGACTGGCAGGGGTTGCCGATGATCCTGCTTCCATTGGTTGCTAAGCTCCTCTGGATGGGGGGCAGGTGTGGCCAACACTCATACTCCCACCATCTGTTGATATCCTCTAGGGGGCGGGCAGGGGTGGTTGACACTTCTGCTTTAATAGCACAAGTTAGAAAGTTACTCACGAGAAACTGAGTCAAGAAACAAGTGAGCTTTATTTTAGGAGCTGTAGCAGCAGGTTTTGGCTGTTGGAGTTGCTGGCCTGGATCATTTGTTCTGTTTTCTTTACATACACATTTATGAGTTCACAAGGAGAGGTTTTTGCCATGGATACCACGTTTAAGCTATCATTGCTTTGGAATGTTATAAGAACTTCTTACACATCTGGTAATTAATACACAGGGTGTGGGCATGTGGCAGTTTGGTCACTTTGAGATAAAACTGTTCCTCTTTTCATAATTTTATAGCCAATTAAGGGAAAGGAGGCCTTTTGGGAATTGGACCAAAGTTCACTTACTGTTTAAAGTCTTAACTGCTAGCCAAGCATCTAAGCTAAAATCTATAGGCTATAAAGTAAGTGAAGTTTTCAAGACTAGGGTTTGGGAGGTTTAAAAAAAAAGGGCAAAGAAAAGAAAGCAGTTAGTGAGTGTTTGGGGCTATGAATGCCCTCACATTGCCAGCTGCTGAGCTTCTCCAGGTGGAGTAGAGGGGTGCCTGCCACTCCTGCCAGCTGTAGAACTCTTCTGACTGGAGCAGCACATGTTTATAGCAGCATAATTCATAATACATATATCTTGGAAATAACCCTTATGTTCACTAATAAATGCATTGGTAAAGAGAATACCCACAATGGAGTATTACTGTTCCAGAAAGAAAGATTAACTTGAGTTATTTGTATGGAAATTGGTGCTTCTTGAGACCATAAGTGAAATAAACAAACAAACAAGCTTAAATGTCACAAAGTCTTTCTAGCATAAGAAATCCAAAATATATAAATAAAGACCATAAAAGACAGAAAATAAGAAGTAGGGAAATAGATCCTTTTAAAAGTGAAAGGAGATCAAGTGCTGGAGCAGAGAGGAAAGAGGCAAGAGAAAGGATGAAATAAGTAATTAAGATGTGTTAGGTATATATGCTAACTCCTTCAAGAATGTAAAAATTGTGTACTATGAACATGTGATAATAAGTCAAAATAAAATTTAAAAAGGTGAAAAGAAGGAACAGTACAGATGTTCTTCAAAAATATGAATTAGAATTACCATGTGGTCTATTAATTGCACTTCTGGAATGTGTCCAGTAGAACTGAAACCAGTATGTTGAGATATATGCACTTCTATGCTTGTTTAAATATTATTACCCATCATCAAAACATGGAAGCTATATATATATATTCACAGATGAATAGATTAAAAATATAGTAAACATACATTTATGAAAGGAATATCTATGGTATTCTTAAGCTCATTGCAGTATTTTTCATAATAGTGAACATATGAAAACAACCTAATTTTTCACTAGAAGATGAATGGATAAAAATAGTGTGATTGATTCTCTCCCCTCTCTTCTTTTCTATATTTATTTATAAGTATTTTGGATTTTTTGGATAGTGTTAAGATTGATATTGTTTACTTAATTTATTTTTTGGATAGTTTATTGTTAGTGAATAAAAATGCTACCAAAATTATATGTTAATTTTTATCTGCAACTTTGCTGAATTCACTTACTAGTTCTAAAAGTTTCTGGTGGAAATTTATGCCTTTATATTAATAAGATCATGCTCTATTCGTATGAACCTGAATGATATTATGCTAAGTGAGATGGGCCAAGAACAGAAAGACAAGTGCTGTGTGATCTCACATAAATGCGGACTCTAAAAAAGTCAAGCTCATAAAAACAGAGTTGAATGGTGATTGACAGAAGCTTGGGTTCTGGTAGAGCAATGGAGCAAGACTGGTCAAAATGCATAAAGTTTCAGTTAAATGGAATTAATAAATTCTGGAGAACAGTTAGTACAGCATACTATTGTTAATTATATTGTAGTGGAAAGTTGAAAATTGTTAATTATGTAAGTCATAAATATTCTTGCCTCAAAATAATGTCAAATGATTAATTTATTAGTAGATTGCTATAGTCATTTACAATGACATACATCATAACATCAGATTATATATCTTAAATACAAGCAATTTTTGTCAGTTACACTGAAAAAAAACAAACAAATAAAATAAAATTAGAAAACACTCAAAACCATTCTGGGAAATGACAAGCAGTCTTAGGGTCAGCAGAAATTTACAAATCTCTGATTTCTTGTCATTAACAGTTGCTATATTTTGCTACCATGGGAAAACCAAAATAATTATCAGGGACCTGGCCTAGATTCCCAATATTCCAAATGAGTGTACAGTGAAGGCTTAAATAAATGAGAAAAATGGTATGGTTTTAGGGCTCCAGGAGGGTCAAAGCCCCTACAGAGTTCTTGACTCTGAGGCTATCATGAGGGCTAAGACAAAGAACTTCTCTGGACCACCCATATTTATTTCCATTGAGGGGATACTGAGGGAGGTGCCGGAACTGAGCAGGACTTGGGAGTCACTTCAAGGACATCTCCAAGTAGGAAAAAATGCCAGAAAAGGAGAACCAGCTTATCTCCAAGATGTCATTTGTGGTGAGACTGAGATGCCTGCAGAGTAAGATGCCTGCAGGGCAGTCTCTATTGACATAATTGATTATAGAGCCAAGATGTCCTCACCTGCAACCTTCTTTATCTTGCCCTTTGAGGTATCTCTGTGCTCATTGGTCACTACAGGTCTCAGTCAGGACTAGTGATTCATAGAGGTTCATTTAGTATTAATCAGCTCCCATCACCAGGCAAGGAAGGAACCTAGGCATAGGATAGGCTCACAGATAAATAAAAAGCCAGTTAGTAAATTTTAAATCCTGCTCAGAGCTGCTTCATAGTGGTCACCAACAATAATCATATGAGTTTATTCTCCAGGGCGTATTATCTGAGTCTCTCAATCTGGCAATCCCAGATCTGGGTAGCATCATTTGGTCACTTCCCTCCAGAGCTGTAGTTAGTTTCTATTCTTAGTTTGACACTGTTTACAGAGACATTTGTGTGTGTTTGTAATCATCTTGCACAGAACTGGTTGATATTTGGAACAGACCATGCCTGAATATTCACTGATACTATTCTTAGTTCCTTGGCAAAACAGGTAGGTGAGTGGAGAAAACAATTAAAAATCAAAGGGATTAAGTTTCTCTGTTGGAAGAATAGAGACAGTTTTGGTGACATGAAAAGACTTTCTTTAGTTCAGACTGACTCTGTTATTGTTTTAATTGGCATTCTCTTTTTTGTCCTTTTCTTAGACTGTCACACTGATAAATGAGTAATAGTTCTTGAGCACTAGTTTTAACATTAATTCCTTGCTGCTCTCTTAGTGTCCCTTTATTAAGGAACAATGTTTAGTCATCTTAAAGTCTAAGATCAGGAAAAACTAGTCTCACTTTTCTTTTTCATCTTATTTTCAATTGTTACCATAGACAATTTCTGTTTTTGAGATTACCTGTACTCTTCTCCATTATACCAGTGTCTTGAGTTTACCTGTTACTTCTGCTATACAGTGTATTTTCTGCTTGAAATGGTTCCTCAAATTCTCTTTAAACATTGCAATAATTTGCACTTGTTAATCCTAAGTTTAATGCCACAATTTTCACTCTGTTTTGTCCAATTACAGCTGTATATATCTCTTTCTATTTAATTCAGACATTACTGACTCTGTGACATTTCTGTGACACTAAACATACTGTGTCTATGGGATATGTACTTAAATGTTGGATATGTGCTGTCTTCCTAAGCACCTAACACAGACTAGAATTTTAGTAAATTTAAATAAATGAAATAATGAATTAAAAATCTAAGTGGGAAGAGAAATAAATAGCAGTTGGACTGCACTGACTTTAACTGATCATCTGCATCTGTTATTGATTATTCAATGTGTGTAAACAAACGGTCTTTGTATTTTCCATTTGTACATAGGAATAACTATGTTTAAAGAATGTTCAGTGATGGATGGATATGATCAGCACATGGTATAGCATCTATAGAAATATTTCAGTGAGTATCATGAATATGTACAATTAACATTTTAATAAAACAGGTACTAAAAAAGAATGTTAAGTGGATCTTGAAAATTGTAGTTTGAAAACAAGATATACATTGTATATTGTTGGGTGCATCATCTGCTATTTTGAGAGCAAAGTCTTATTTCCTGAGGTGCAGGTATTTGTAGGGCTGCCTCTCATTTTAGGCCAGTTTATACTAACTTTTAAAAATAAAATGGGAACTACTTTTCACGATTCCATGATGCCCTCTTCTTTATACAGACATAAACGACCAGCATTATCTGAGGTGGAAATTAGTCTTCAAGAGTTTTTGTCTAAATTTATTTAAAATTTTAACTGTTTGTACAGTGGGAAAAGTGGGAAAATTTCACAACTAGACTTATACTTAGAGCAAAGACTCCTCCAAAGCAGGCCCTTCTCAGTAGATTTATGTTCACATTTAAAAATAAAACTATTCTGTGGACAATATTGATGATGAAGCCTTTCAAGACACTGAACACCAGTATAATAAACATGAAACCTAACTTGAGACCAGCTGTACTTAATCACTTTAGAGTAATTTACTCAGATATACATCTGTATCTAACCTATATTTCCATCTATATATACTAACAGTTGGAAGTGAGGACAAGGACATGTATTTTCCTGATATATATTAGGTATATGCCTTAAGAATGTGTTAGGTTCTGTTTAATTATGTGTCACATCTATCATTTCCCTAGTTCTCACATCTCGCAAGAGAGAATGGAGTTATTATCTCCTTCCACAAATTAGGAAAATGAGGCTCAAAATTACGGAAATTTCCATAGTCACAGAGTAAGTGCATGACAGTTTTGAAAATGGGAGATTTCAAAGTCCAAGATACACATAACTCTGCTGTAGCATACAAAAGTCAGTCAGTGAAATTTTATGTTTTTAGGTTCTTTTTCTCATGAAGAGAGAAGGTGTAAATTTATAGTTTGTGAATTTTCAAGTGTGAGCATGCAGTCATTTGGAAAATATGCTGTGAAGATAAGCTACAGTCTTTGAAATTTAATTCACTGTAACCTTCTAGTAGTAATTGACTTGATGGTAAGTCTTGGGTGGAAGACCACTGATGAGCATGCCATACAGAATAGCTATTATATTTGTGATTTATGCTTTTCCATTGTTTTATTGAGTTAACAACTCACAAAAGTTATAAATCTTCCCTGCCCTGACTACTATGAACTGAAATAATAATAAAAAATAGTGTGAAATGATTTAGAGTTTAAATTGATTTTTAAGGAGAGTAAACATTTACTTTTTTTATTTACAGAGACTCTACAAAAAAATAAATAGAACAGACAAGCAGCTTCAGCAGGGCCATGGTACAAGGTCACAAAGCCATATACAGAAATCTAGTATTGGCCTATATACAAACAATGAACAATTCAAAAGTAAAATTGTAAAGACAAAAGGTACAACATCACAAAAAAGCTTACAGAAACATTACTGTATAAATCTTCCAAAATACATCCATTATCTGTATCCTAAAGCTATAAAAACTGGTCAAAATTACTCAAATACAACCTAAGTAAGTGAAGAGAGACTATGTATATGAATTGGACAAATATCAAAACATTTATTCTCCCTAACTTATCTATTGATTCACCTCAATATCTATCAAAATCTCAGAGAATTATTTTTTCTTTAGCTATCTTAACTATTTTTATATACATACGCATAAACCTATACATAGTTTTTCTTTCTGTTTGTCACAAAAGTGCAACAATATGATGCTTACATATGTATGGTTATTTATTTCACTGTTAAGCATATTCTCAAGGTGCATCCATTTAAGTATAAAAGTGCCCAGTTTATCTTTCTTTATAGCTGAGTAGATTTCCATTACATAGAAATACCACATCCTTTTCGTCCATTTCTCAGTCAATAGACACTTACGTTGTTTTCAAGATCTGACTATTATGAACTGCACTGCTATAAACATAAGTGCACATATATCGCTGTGGTATGATGTTTTTCATCCTTTTAGGAAGATATTCAGAAGGGGAATATCTGGGTCAAATGGGACCTCCAATCCTAGCTTTTTGAGGAATCTCCACAGTAGTTGCACCAGCCTGCATTCCCAGCAATAGTAGAGAAGGGTTCCTTTTTCTCCATGGCCCCTCCAGCACTTGTTATTGGATGAGTTCTTAATAGGTAGCCTTTCTTTCTGGGGTGAGGTGGAATTTCAGTGTTGTTTTAATTTGCATCAAGGAGAGTAAACATTTAGAGGCAGGAAAATGTGATAACACAGATTACTTTAAATCTTTTACTATTGCTGTGTTCTTTCAGAAGAGCACTAGAGTAATGAGTATACATATAAAGTATAGAAGTGATAAATAATTTCACTTCTGTCTACAGTTTGTTCCCGATATTTAGTCACATTTTCTATTGAATTTAATTATTATTGATTAAACAATTTAGTGCAAATAATAGAAGCTTTTTAAATGCTTGTGAGTGGTGTGTTTTACCCAGAAATCATGTTTAATTTTGATGTTTTATTTTTCTTTCTTAGGTTATTTTTTATGGCATCTGTAATTTTTGCGGCACCAGGGATTGAACTCACAACTTTGCATCTACCAGGGCAGGTGCTTAAGCCACTGAGGCAAACTCCCAGCCCTGATTTTGTGAGGCAGGTTCGCACTATGTATCTCAGGCGGGCCTTGCGCTCATGTTGTAGCCCAAGGTGGCCTCGAACTCACAATGCTCCTCCTACCTCAGCCTCCCGAGTGCTGGGATTAAAGGCGGCATCTGTAATTTTTGGATCAGGAGTTCAGAGGTTTGGGTTCTGGTCCTCAGTTCTGCCACTAGTGTGAATATGAGGAATTAAGTTTGCATTTTTGAGTCTTAGCTTTTTGACAGACTCAGTAGTGAAGTTAAAGACATTTCTTGGATGAAGGAGCTGTATCATTCCATTGGGTGCTTCTGATTTCCCACACAAAAGCCTCAGTGTCAGTAGCTGAATATTTTAGCCTTGTTTAGCAGCATAGCTCTTTCCATTTCATCTGTTTTTCCTCACTGAACAGCAGGGGTGGTTTCTCTTCTCATCTCAGGCTCACAGGTTTCCAATAACTGAGGAACACAGGATGGGTTCCTCTAAACTATGGATGGTGGGCTCATGAAGTGACCACAAAACCATTGAAATTAGTTGAGTAGCAAGAGGCTCAGCTCTTTGGTGGTTAGCCAGAGGTGGAATCAGAACACAGTGAGAATTTCTAAAGAGTTGGAGACATAGGATGTGTTAAACTGAAAGAAGTTATAAGCTAGGCCAGCATTTTTGTGAGTAGATTCTTCAAATTTATGAAGTTGTGTCTTCAAAAGGAGAAGAATGTCAGTAAACCTGTTCTTCAACATTTCAGTAACTTCTAAAGGAACAAATCTTCAGAAATTGGTTTCAGAGTTCATCATCTGCAATGAATTGATTATGGTGAGTATTTGGAATCCCCCAAAATGAAACTCTTTCTGCCCTTTCCACCTCCTCCATCAGAAACAAACACACTGTAATTGGGTTTGGTCAAAGCCAAGTAAAAAATTCTGGTGCCCTGTTATGTTACAGAGTTTTGTAACTCAGCATTTCATAATGAGCTAAAGCCATAATAAAAAAAATTATTTTGGGGATACAAAATACCTGGGTGGATTTCAAACCCAGTCAGCGTGATGACACAAAATATCAAATAGGATTACAATGAAACACTGAATGCATTTTCAAAAAATAATTTTATTGACACACTATTGATACACACAATGATTACATCCATCACAGGAAATTTGTACCTGTGTATAGTATACCTTGATTTTGGGTATGTTAAAGAGATATCACTGAACAGAAAGGAAATGCATAGGTGAGTTTGAGGCAATGATAAAGAGCAACTTAATAGTCTATTGCTTACAAATACAGTACTGACCAAATACATCTTAAGATACATGGATGAACTGAAGATGTACTTCGCTTCCAACATAGGTACATAGGCATATGTGCTGACAAAAACTAGGGTAAAATCCTGAATAGTTTTACATTTACTAGGTTTGGAGAGAAACCTTGTAGGTACAGGTGCAGGCTACAGTGAAAATTTTGCTGAGCTCTGTGATCAGCAAATGGATTGGTATGATCTTGACAGAACTTGTGAAAAAAATAACTGAAGATATTATGGTAAGTGAAAAAGTTGGTTAAAAAAACAGTAAGTACTGTAGGAATCTATTCACATGAAGTATATGAACTAGATAAATTATTTCTGGAATAAGATGGTAGTGACTCAAACTAGAAAATGGGTAAAAGGATCCTTGTTTAAAGTTGCTTCACTGATATAGAGTCTCAAATTATAAAAAAAGTTCTGGGGATCTGTTTTATAACAGTATGAATGTATTCATATCATGGCATGATATATTTAAAATGATTAAAATGGAGAATTTGTGCCATGTTTTTTACTACAATTTTAAAAGTGAGATTAAGGAGATAAATAAACCCTATGAAACATGAAAATAAATTCACATTCTTTGATAAAGCTCATAATGCTTTTTCTTGTCTTTTACCTAGATCTGATGTTTAATGTACCTTAGTTTTGTTTACCTTAATCTTATTCTGCATAGTATTCTTTCATTCATTTCCCTTTATTTCTAGTTCATTTTCATATTTTGGAGAACTCTGATCCTTAGATGATGATCTATACATCAATCATAGCTAATGTTACCTTTCATGCCATCTCTGTAAATTTTATGGAAAAGTGGGCATGAAAATGAGCATAAAATAAAAATGAAATGAGTTGAGATGGTTAACTAGATAAATGTGAATAGCTGTTAATTTCTCTTTGTAAACCACTGAATTACTTTTCATTTGTACTCTTCATTTGCAAATACTGTACAATTTTTTGCTTGCTATTTGTTCCTGTAGGCTCCTGTCAAACTTTGTTCTTACTTAATTGTAATTAATTTTGAGTGTAAAATTTTAGCCATAGTTCTAAGCATGATATCTGCTCTTCAGTGAGGTTTTTATGATCATAATTATATTATTGACATTGTTATTCAGGATGTATGAAAAATCAGATAACCAAGTAATTCTCATTCGTAATATAAATATAAATAAACAATATTACTATCAGTATTAATAATCCTATGTTCCCTGTTGCCTTAGATCTTATTGGATTAGCTGCAGCCCCATTGTCTAGATCAATGGATGGAGGCATCCAATCTGTGGTATCTGAGATTGTGTTTCTGGGACTCACTCGCTCTTCGGAGATTCAGCTCCTCCTTCTGGTGTTCACCTCTGTGCTCTATGTGGCAAGCATGACTGGAAACATCCTCATTGTGTTTCCTGTGGCCACTGACCTGCACTTATACTCCCCCTTGTACTTCCTGCTGGCAAGCCTATCTTTCATTAACTTGGGAACCTGTTCTGTCTCTTCCCCCAAGATGATCTGTGACCTTTTCAGAAAGTGCAAGGTCATCTCCTTTGGAGGCTGCATCACTCAGATCTTCTTTGTTCACATGATTTTTGGTGTGGAGATAGTGTTGCTCATGGCCATGGCCTTTGACAGATACGTGGCCGTCAAGAGCCCACGGTTATGCATCTTGTCTCTGGCTGTTTCCTGGGGTCTTAGCATTATTCACTCACTGTCCCAGCTGGCATTTCTTATTAATTTACACTTTTGTGGTCCTAATGTGGTAGATGGTTTTTTCTGTGACCTGCCTCAGCATCTCAGACTGGCCTGTACTGACACTTACAAATTGCAGTTCATGGTCACTGCCAACAGTGGATTTATCTGTGTTGGCTCTTTCTGTGTACTTCTCATCTCATATGTCTTCAGCCTCTTCATGATTTGGAAACACTTCTCAAGTGGTTTGTCCAAGGCCCTGTCCACAATATCAGCTCACATCACTGTTGTCATTTTTTTCTTTGGTCCAGCACTTTTTGTTTATATATGGCCACACCCCAATTCCCAAATGGACAAGTTTCTTCCTCTCTCTGATGTAGTTCTCACTCCTTTTCTGAATCCAGTCATCTACACATTGAGGAATAAAGAGATGAAGGCAGCCATAAAGGGACTTTTCAAACTATTATTGATTTTTAAAAAGATTTCTTAAATAATATGATAAAGTTACTGCCTTGGATATCATGTGGTCTATAAATGACATTTTAGATTTGGTGACATTTTTGTAGCACAAATGATACTAACATTTCTGTCTTCTTTAGGAATGTTCCTCTGCTCCTAGAAGAAAGATTTAAAGAAATATAACTTTAATTCAAAATTTATACTAATGGGTTATAACAAATACGTAGCAGTTATATTCATTTGTTCCTACCTGGGCTCTTTGCTTCTTTTTTCTGTCAAGATAGTTTGTTATTATCTTTCAAATTATTTATATATTTACTTATAATCTACTGCATTTTTAACCAAGGTGCTAATTGTTTACCTGTGATTTATAATTCTTGCTTTTAATAGTAATGGCTCATTTACTTTTCTTTATGTGAGTTGGATAATAACCCCATCTTATCCAAGGTTTTCAGGCCTACTACAATCTGTCAAGTTTTACTTTGTGATTTTGAGGACATTGTTAGATTTCTACTAGGAAAATTTCTCTCACATGGATTTCATATAGATATAAGTAGTTATGAATAATCTAATCTCAGACTTGAAGAATTCTAATATCTCCTGTCTTTGTGTGTTTTTACTTTCTGCTCATTCTTTCACTGATTTCCCTTACTAATTGCGTCATTTTGTTCGAAATGGTAAAATCTTTAATCTAAGTAGGGTGAGAATGCTTTTACATGAGATAAAAATTCGTAGAAGTGATATGAGAAACAGACAAAACTGCACTATATATGGAGACTTAGACAACTCTCATAATTGGTAGAAAAATGCACAGAAAATAAGTTTGGACAGAAAAGACTCATATAACATTCTCGCCCACGTGATTCATTAATCATTTATAGTATAACATACCCAACAATAGAAAAACACTTCGTTCAATGCACATGGAAGAGATTATATTCTGGAGCATACCACAAATTTTGTCAAACTTAATAAGTGTAGTAAAAATAAGTGTATTCATAAGAAATAATTATGATAATAATATAATTAAATTAAAAATAGCAAAATAACATCTGAAAGGTTTCCAATCATCTGAGAATTAAACATTTCAAACATGCATGGATCAAAAAAATCATAAGGTTTAATTGTAAGATATTTTGAGCTGAATGAAAATTAAAATTCATCAAATTGGTAAAATTCATCTGCAGCAACACTTCTAGTGAAAAGAAAAAACCACTATTTTTTTTTTTTTTTTTTCTTTTTGGTTTTTGGAATGGTTTTTCTAGGTAATCCAGAGCGACACTGAGCTCACTATGTAGCACAGGTTAGCCAGGAAATTATAATCATCCTTCTGCCTTGCCTCCTAAGAATTGACATGGCTAAGTTTCAACCATAAATTGTGACATTAGAAAATGAGACATAATGTAAATAAATACTTTAGAATCTCATTTTAGTCTATTAGAAGAAGCTAAGTTAAACACATAGCAGACGAAAAAAGTAGTAATGATAATGGGGAAAATCTTCAAAATAGAAAATGTATAAAGTAGTAACAGTAAACCAAAAAGTGAAAGATGATTTTTAAGAATGTGGCTATAAAATTAAAAAAAAAAAACTAAGCAGACTAACAGAGAGAAAGAGAGAGACTAGATTATTAGCATTAGAAAGAATGAATCTGACCTCAATTCATACTCCAGAGAAATTCTGAAGATAGTAAAGAAACACTAGAAGTAACTTATATTGGTGACTTTAATAATTTAAGTGAAAATTCTACCATTAAAGGCACAAAATACAAGATTAACTTAATGAGAAATAATCTAATAGTCTCAATTGGTTTAAGAGACCGAATTCAAGGTGAAAAAGCAAAAAACAAATCATCAAAAGAGAAGTCCAGCACATTAAAAATTCTATGAAGTATTTAAGAAAGAAATCCTACCAGTTTTTCGGCGGTAATAAAGGAGAGACTACCTGTCAACTGAATGCATGAGGCTACTATTATCTTGATTTCAGAAGTACACAAAGATATTACCAGAAAAAAAAACACAGAACAAAATCCACCAGGAATATAGCACAAATATGCTCAATGAAATTTTAACAAATTAAAATGAGACACATATAAAGATAAAAGTGTCACGTCACAGGTAGGTGGGAGTTTAATAAAAACTACAAGGGCCTCTGTAGTTAAAAATCAATTAACAGTTTAAAGAAATGCAACCACATGATTGTCTCAGTTGTGGTTGAAAGGCAGTCAACAAATTAAATATCCATTTATATTAAAAACACTCAGCAAACAAGAAATAAAAAGGAATTTGCTTAGTATGATTAAAAGAATTCACATAATCTTACAGCTAACATCATCAGTGATTTAGGATTGAGTGCTTATGGTTAGGAAGAAAGAAAACATACGCTTTCTTACTATTCCTATGTATTATAATACTAGAATTTCTAACCAGTTCAGTTGGCAAGATCAAGAAAAAACATATAGTTTGAAAGGAAGAAATAAAATTGTCTTTATTAGCCATGACATCATTTTATGTGCATCAAATTCTAAGAAATCTATAAAAAAAAAAAAACACAGTACAACACTCCTAAAACTGGTAAGTTTAGCAAGACCACAGTCAATATATAAATGTCAATGTGTAAAATTCAATTCAAAATTTTTGAATAAATAGTAATTTTTTAAAATTAAAAATTGTCATTGATGATAATGTATGCTGCATCTATGTATAATCTAACAGAACGTGTGCAATATCTGTATGTTGATTATTTCAGAACAGTGATATAATCAATCTAAGAACATATAAGTAAATCATGAGTTGGAATACTCAATATTGTTTAGTGTTTTTGGAATTTCACTTTATGGAAAAAAGGGAAAACAAAATTTCATAACAAAATAATAGGAGAATAAGTATAGCTAATACATTACATGTTGTTATCTTTAAAATATTTGCTCAGGGTGCAAGACATGGGCATAAAAATTTCTTCAATCAATATTAGCACAAGCCTTCCTTTTTAATGAACTAAGAGACACTAATACATTAACTAACATACATTTTTTCCCTTTTCCCTACTGTACTTTCCCCTTTCACCCATCCTAGTTCCTTTTTCCTTTTGAACAATTTCTTCCTATTTCACAATATCTATTGTACATATTAGAACTTACTTACTCTTTCAGTATCTCACACCAGGAAGACAATTAATGTTTACACATGTGTGTCTGACTTATTTTACTTATGAGTATGGTCTCAAATTGTGTCTATTTATCTATAAATACCTCGAGTTTATTATTCTTTGTGTATTGAGTAGTACTCCATTGTATAAAATCACATCTTTTTTATTCTTTATTCAGTTGATGTGCAATTGGGTTGTTTCCAAGATTTAGCTACTACAAATTGTACTGCTATAAAAATGAGCATACATATATCACTGTGGTATGATGTTTTTGATTCCTCTGGGAAGATACCCAGAAGAGGAATAAAATTGGACATCTAACCTTAACTTTTTGAGGAGTCTCCACACTGTTTTCCACAATGACTGTATCAGCCTTCACTACCACTAGCAATGGAGTAGGGTTCCTTTTTCCCCATAGCCCCTCAAGTATTTGTTATTGGTTGATGTCTTGATGACATCATTCTTTCTGGAAGGAGATGGAATTTCACTGCTGTTTTAATTTGCATGTATTGAATGATCAGTGATGTTGAACATTTTTTCATAAATTCTTTTTCCATTTGTATTTCTTCATCTGAGAAGTGTGTATACATCTCAGATGCCCATTTTTGAACTGGGTCTTTGATTTTGTGGGGTCTGATGTTTTTCAATTCTTTGCATGTTCTAGATAGAATTCCATTGTCTGATAGACAATTGGCTAAAATATTTTCCAACTCTGTGGGTTGTCTTTTCACTTTGTTAGTGATTTATTTTGTTGTGCAAAAGCTTTATAATAAGATGAGATCCCTTTTGCTGACTCTTTGAAGTATTTCCTGTGCAGTCTGGGTTTTTTCATGAATTCTCTATCTACATCTATATCTTCAAAATTTTTACCTATTTTGTCTTCCAGTAGATTTAGTGTTTCTGTTTTAAAAGTTATTTGATCCACTTTGACTTTAGTTTAGTGCATGGTGATAGTCATAGGTCTAGTTTTACTCTTTGGCATGTAGAGAGCCAGTTTTTCCAGCTCATTTATTAAAGAGATTTTCTTTCTTCTGGTGAACATGTTCAGTCCCTTTATTAAACACCAGGTGGCTGAGTGTGTTTGTAGTTTTGTCTGCATCTTTTAGTCTGTTCTAGTGGTCCTCCAGTCTGTTTTTTTTTTCCAGTACCACATTGATTTTATCACAGTAGCTTTGTAGTGTAATTTCAGGGTTTGTGATACTTCCTACCCTGCCTTTTCTTGTACAGGATTGTCTTTGCTGTTCTAGGTCTCTTCTGTTTCCAAATTTTAGGAATTGTTTTTCTAGTTCTGTGAGGTATGCTAATGGTATTCTGATCAAGGTTGCAGTAAATCTGTATAAAAGTTTTGTGAGTATGGCCATTTTCATAATGTTGGGTCTTCCCTACCCATGAGCAAGGAATATATTTCTGTTTTCAGATATCCTCTTGAATCCCCTATTTCAGAGTGGTGTAATTTTTAGTGTATAGATTTTTACTTCCTTTCTTAGATTGAGTCCTATATATTTCATTCATTTTGGATGCTACTGTGAAGAATATGTTTTCCCTACTTTCTTTCTCAGTGAATACTCAATATCGTTAACCTATGAGCTATTGCCAACTTGATCCATAAATCTAGAAAAATCCTAAAGAAAACTCCAGCATCTTTTAGGTGTAAAATTCTCACTCTAACATTTGCATGAATTTAAATGAATCAGAATAACTAAAGAGCAATTTTAAAAGGTAAAGCAAATCTGAATTTCAGCCTGTGTACATAGATCAATGTAACAACAATAAAATAATCTAGAAATAGACTCATATAAATATATGCAAGCACAATTCAGCAGAGAATAAGTGATATTTTCAAATACATTGTATTGGAACAATTAAACATGTTTTTTCAAAAACTTGGTTCTTGGCATATACCTTTTTCCTTTTCTTTTTTATTATTTAAGTGAAGAAAAGAAACAAAAACACATATATAACAAACGCAACAAGCAAAAGAGACAAACAGATGAGTAGAGTAAATGCACAACAGTAACATTGCAGGTTTACAAAACAGGATGATAGAAACTTGACAATGGTTGCAATATTGCGTATCGTTATCTTTAAAATGGTTACTTACATTGACAGATATAGACATGAAAAACTGATCCAATCATATGAGTATTACTTGGTCTTTCTCAATGACAAATACATTCAGCAGTGTGTTTATTTTAGTTATCTTAAATATACATATGTACAGGTTTATATCTTTTCCTCTTTCCTTTTCTCTTTCCACCTTTTCCCTTCCCAATTACTTTTGCTCTTTGAGCTCTTTTTTACCCGTATGTAGGACTTATTATAGATTTGCGATCATATATACTTTTCCATTTCTTACACTAGGGAAACAGTATGGTATTTACACATGTGGGTTTGATTTATCCCACTTATGAGTATGGTCTCAAGTCGTGACCATTTACTTACAAAAGTCTCAATGCAATCTTTCTTAATAGCTGAGTAGTACTCCATTGTATAAAAATACCACATTTTTTAAATCCAGTCTTTGATTGATGGGCACTTGGGTTGTTCCAAAATCTGGCTATTACAAATTGGGTTGCTAAAAACACGGGTGCACAGATATCACTGTGGTATGATGTTTTCAATTCTTCTGGGAAAATGCCCAGAAGAGCGACAGCTGGGTTGAATGGGATCTCTAATACTAACTTCTTGAGGAAACTCCACACTGATTTCCACAGTGGTTGCACCAGTGTACACTCCCACCAACAGTTGAGAAGAGTTCCTTTTTCCCCACAGCCTCTCCAGCATTTGCTGTTGGTTGATTTTTTAATCTTGGCCATTCTTTCTGGAGTGAGATGGAATCTCAGTGTTGTTTTAATTTGCATTTCCCGAATGACCATGGATGTTGAACATTTTTTCATATATTTATTTGCCATTTGTATTTCTTTCTCTGAGAAGTGTGTATTCATCTCAGATGCCCATTTTTGAATTGAGTCCTTCAATTTTAGGGCCCTGATTTCTTTTAATTCTTTATATATTTTAGATAGAAGTTCTTTGTCTGATGGACAATGGGCTAAGATATTTTCCCAGTTCGTGGGTTTTCTTTTCACTCTGTTGGAGATTTCCTTTGACATGCAAAAACTTTTTAGTAAGATGAGATCCCAGCTGTTGATTCCAGGAAGTGTTTCCAGTGCAATTTCATTTTTGTTCATGAACTCTCTGCCTACTCCTATGTCATCAAGATTTTTACCTACTCTGTCTTCTAGTAAGTTTAGTGTCTCTGTTTTTATATTCAGATCTTTGATCCATTTTGACTTTAT
The DNA here is from genome assembly GCA_004363535.1 of Dasyprocta punctata. NCBI lineage: Eukaryota > Metazoa > Chordata > Mammalia > Rodentia > Dasyproctidae > Dasyprocta > Dasyprocta punctata. The sequence goes on from RJWM01026511.1 coordinate 25,043, forward strand.
TTTAGTGCATGGTGATAGGCATGGATCTAGTTTTAGTTTATGGCCTATAGAAAGCCAGTTTTTCCAGCATCATTTGTTAAAGAGGCTATTTTTCTTCCAATGAACCCATTTGGCCCCTTTGTCAAAGATGAGGTGGCTGAGTGTGTTTGTAGTTGTGACTGTATCTTCTAATCTGTTCCACTGATCTTCAGGTCTGTTTTGATTCCAGTACCATGCTGATTTTATCACAGTAGCTTTGTAGTATAGTTTCAAGTCAGGGATTGTGATGCCTCCTGCCTTCCCTTTGTTGCCCAGAATTGCCTTTGATATTCTAGGTCTTTTGTGGTTCCAGATGAATTTGAGGAACGCTTTCTCTAGCTCTGTGAGATATTTTCATTGGTATTGCATTGAATCTGTATAATAATTTTGGGAGAATGGCCATTTTCAAGATGTTTGTTCTTCGTATCCATGAACAGGGAATATCTTTCCATTTTCTGAAATCTTCTTCGATTTCCTTCTTTAGAGTAATGTAATTATCACTGTAAGGATTTTTTACTTCCTTTGTTAGATTGATTCCTGAGTATTTCATTTTTTTGGGTGTTATAGTGAAGGGTGTGGTTTCCCTTATTTCTCTCTCAATGACTTTGTTGTTTGTGTACAGGAATAATATTGATTTTTGAGTGTTCACCTTGTACCCAGCTGCATTACTGAATTTGGTTATTACTTCTAGAAGTCTTCTAATGGAGTTTTGAGGGTCTTCTATGTAGAGTATCATATCACCCACAAATAATGATAATTTTACTTCTTCCTTTCCTATCCTTATTCCCTTTATTTCTTTCTCTTGCCTAATTGCTCTGGCTAATATTTCCAGAACTATGTTGAATAGGAGTGGTGATAATGGACATCCTTGTCTTGTTCCTGATTTTAGGTTGAAAGTTTTCAGTTTTTCTCAATTCAGTAAGATGTTGGCTGTTAGTTTATGATATATACCTTTTATCAGGTTGAGGCAGAGACCATCTATTCCAATTTTCTGTAGGGTTTTTTATCATGAATGGGTGTTGGATTTTGTCGAAAGCTTTTGCTGCATCTATTGAGATGATCATGTGGTTCTTGTCCTCGTCCCCATCGATATGGTGTATTACATGTACTGATTTCCATTTGTTGAACCATCCCTGCATTCCTGGGATGAATCCCACTTGATCATGGTGTATAATCTTTCTGATAACTTGCTGTATTCTATTTGCTGGTATTTTATAGAGGATTTTGGCATCTATGTTCATTAGGGAGATTGACCTGTAATTTCCTTTTTTGGTGGGTCTTTCTCTGGTTTTGGTATTAGGGTAAAACTTGTTTCCAGGAATGAGTTAGGGAGACCTGCTTCCCTTTCAATTTCATTGAAGAGTTTGAGAAGTGTTGGCATTAAATCTTCCCTAAATTTCTTATAGAATTCAGCAGTGAATCCATCAGGGCCCGGGCTTTTCTTTGTTGGTAGGGTCTTAATTACATTTTCAATTTCATTAGCTGAAATTGGGTTATTCAGCAGCTTTACATCTTCTTGGTAATTCATAGGCTTCTAGGAATCTGTCCATTTCTTCTGTGTTATCGAATCTAGGTGAGCAAGGTTTTCGTAGTAGGTGTGGATGATCTTGTGTATTTCCACCGGGTCTGTAGTGATTTCACCCTTTTCATTTCTTGTTGCATGAATCTGAGTTTTTTCTTTCCTCTTCTTGATAAGGTTGGCTAGAGGTTTATCAATTTTATTTACTCTTTCAAAGAACCAACTCTTGCTGCCCGGGCCTGCCCCGCAGGCATAGCTGTTGGGCCGAGCTTGCGGACAGAACCAGGGTCGGGTCCGTGTCATGCGCGGTGCCCAGCCCAGCTCCCTGGGACCGGGAGGCCTTGGCCCCCACCCAGTAAAGGAGGAGACTCCACCTGCCTGCCCCGGGAGGCTGCCCTTCCTTGCTGCGCACGGGACCCAACTTACGGGGTCCCGCGATCCTGCACGCAGCAAGAAGCAGCGCGAACCTCAGGGAAATGCCGGCCAGCCGCGCAGGACACAGAGGTACACAGCCCAGCCCAAATCAGCCCAGGAACCCAGAGCTGCTCACCGGGAATTGAGCATCATAGCTGCAGGGACCTGGAGAGCTTGGGTCCCCCCCCACCAGAGTGAAGAGCACAGGGCAGCTCCATTCTTCAGCCGCGCCGCTCGGCTCGAGCGTGTGCCATCCCACAGCTCCTGTGCAGACCGCACCGCCCAGCAGGGTTGCCCCTGGCACTGTAGGCCTGGGACCTGCCCGGGCCTGCCCCACAGGCATAGTTGTTGGGCCGAGCTTGCGGACAGAACCAGGGTCGGGTCCCTGTCACGCACGGTGCCCAGCACAGCTCCCTGGGACCAGGAGGCCTTGGCCCCCACCCAGTAAAGGAGGAGACTCCACCTGCCCACCCCGGGAGGCCGCCCTTCCTTGCTGTGCACGGGACCCAACCTACGGGGTCCCGTGATCCTGCATGCCGCAAGAAGCAGCACGAACCTCAGGGAAACGCCGGCCAGCCACGCAGGACACAGAGGTACATAGATTCCAGAAGAAAATGACAAAATGAAAGACCAAGAGGCAGTCTCAGACCCCCAGCCCACAAAGAACAAACCCAAGAGATACTGAAATGGAAGAGAGTGGGAGTCACACAAATGGACTTTCTGAAATGATAGAAAATGCAATAAAGAAACAGCTAGATGTAGCTATAGAGAAAATCAAATCAGAAATATTCACTCAGCTAAAAAATGAAATGAGAATCATTATTAAAGAAATGTTGTGTGTATCTAAAGAAGAGCAAGATAAAAACATAGAAGAACTTAAGAAAATGATCGAAACCTTGAATGAACAATATAAGACACAAACAGAATGCATGAAACAGATGCAAAGGGAAATGCAAGAAATGCAAAACTCCATGGAAAGTTTGAAAAACCG